>PVJN01003998.1:0-58008 GCA_004026805.1 Lasiurus borealis | reverse complement strand
CATCTAGTCCTGGGCTTTTATTTGCTGGAAGCTTTTGATGACTGATTCAATTTCTTCCATAGTTATTGGACTATTGAGATGTTTAGATTCCTCCTCATTGAGTTTTGGAAGATTATATTTTTCTAGGAAAATGTCCATTTCTTGCAGGTTGTACAATTTGTTTGAATAGGATTGTTCATAGTATTTTTTAACAATCCTTTGTATTTTCACAGGGTCTGTTGTTATTTCCCCTCTTTCATTTCTGATTTTGTTTATTTGGGTCTGCTCTCTTTGCTTCTTGGTGAGCCTGGCTAGAGGTCCATCAATCTTGTTTATCCTTTCAAAGAATCAGCTCTTGGTTTTGTTGATGTTTTGAATTGTTTCTTTGGTCTCCAAGTTGTTTATCTCTGCTCTGATCTTCACTATTTCCTTCCTTCTGCTTACACCTGGATTGTCTTGTTGCTGTCGTTCTAGTGCTTTGAGTTGTAAGGTTAGGTAATTTATTATCATTGTTTCTTGTTTTTTGCAGTAGGCTTGTAGGGCTATGAACCTTCCTCTCAAGACTGCTTTTACTTTGTCCCATAAATTTTGTATTGTTGTATCGTCATTGTCATTTGTTGCCATGATGTTTTTTATTTATTCCTTGATCTCTCTGGTTACCCAGTCGTTGTTTAATAGCATGCTGTTTAGTCTCCATGCGTTTGATTTTTTTATTGTTTTTATTATAGTTGATTTCCAGTTTTATGCTACTCTGGTCTGAGAAAATGCTTGATATGATTTCTATCTTCTTGAATTTGAAGAGAATTTTCTTATCACCCAACATATGATCTATTTTTGAAAATGACCCATGTGTACTGGAGAAGAATGTGTATTCTGTGGCTTTGGGTTGAAATGTTCTGAAGATGTCAATTAATTCCATCTGGTCTAGTGTGTCATTTAGGATTGATGTTTCTTTGCAGAATTTTTTGTTTAGAGGATTTGTCCAATGGTGACAGTGGGGTATTAAAGTCTCCTACTATGATTGTATTGCTGTCAATCTCTCCCTTAATATCCTCCAAGGGTTTTTTTTTATGTATTTAGGTGCTCCTATATTAGGTACATATATGTATACCAGAGTTATTTCTTCTTGTTGGATTGTTCCCTTTAGTATTATGAAGTGCCTTCTTTATCTCTTGTTATGTCCTTCCCTTTGAGATCTAATTTGTTAGATATAAATTTTGCAACCCCAGCTTTTTTTTCATTTCCCTTTGCCTGAAATACGACCTTCCATTCCTTCACCCTCAATCTGTGTGCATCTCTTTTTCTGAGGTGGGTTTCTTGCAGACAGCAGTTATATGAATCATGTTTTCTTATCCAATCGGTTACCCTATGTCTTTTGATTGTAGCATTTAATCCGTTTACATTTAAAGTTATTATTGATAAGTACTTATCTGTTTCCATTTTTAATTCTTACCCCTGAGTTCTTTCTTTGCTTCCTCTTTCTGTTTATTACAGAAGACCCTTTAACATTTCTTGCATTGCTGGTTTGGTGGTAATATATTCCCTTAGTCCTTTTTTTGTCTGTGAAGCTTCTGATTTCACCTTCAATTTTGATTGAGAGTCTTGCACGGTACAGTATTCTTGGATTCAGACCCTTCCTTTGCATGATTTTGTATATTCCATTCCATTCCCTTCTAGCCTGATGAGTTTCTATTGAGAAGTCAGTAGCTAGTCTTATGGGGGTTCCTTTGTAGGTAACTTTCTGTTTCTCTCTGGCTGCTTTTAAGATTCTTACTTTGTCGTCAGTGTTTGCCAATTTATAATGTGCCTTTGTGTCGGTTTGTTGAGGTTCATTTTGCTTGGGACTCTGTGAGCTTCTTGGATTTGTGTGGGTTTTTTTTCTTTCCTATATTGGGGAAATTTTCTGTCATTATTTCTTCAAATAGGTTCTCTAATCCTTGTTCAGTTTCCACTCTTTCTGGAACCCCAATTATGCGTATGTTGGTTTGTTTCATGTTATCCCAAAGTTCCCTTAGGCTCTCCTCTTGCTTTTTAACTTTTTTTTCTAGAAGCTGCTTTACTTGGGTATTTTTTCCTACCGTGTCTTTTAGCTCACTAATGCAGTCCTCTGCTTCTTCTAGTCTACTTTTGATGCTTTCTATTGAGTTATTTATAGCAGTGATGTCATTTTTCATTTCTTCTTGATTATTCTGCATTTCTTTTAGGTTCTTCTGTATTTCTTCCTGCTTCTTTTTTATTTCTTCTTCCTGCTTCTGCATTTCTTCTTGCTTCTTCTTCATTTCCTCTTAGGTCTTCTTCATTTCCTCTTGGCTCTTACTCACAATGTCGAACTTGTCTTCCATTCTTTTTATCCACCTTATGATGAATTCTCTGAACTCTTTCTCTGGCAGGCTTATTTTTGCTTCTATTTCGCTTACTTCCTTTTCTGGTGATACCTGCCTATCTGTCATATGCGGGATGTTTCTTCTTCTCCATGGTTTTTCTTCTCTGGGTGTCTGGTTATGTAGTTCTCTCTCCTACATTGATTCAAAGGCACAAACTACAACACGACATTTTACAGCACACAAGGCACTGAACAGAATTGCATTCATGATGTTAATAATTACCAATAAGGTAACCACCAATGAAAGATAAATTAGGGGTAAGTAGACAAAGAGGAAGTGGAAATTGAGGAAGAAAGAAAGGAAAGAAGTGCCAAAATCAAATTGGGAGAGGGAGAAAAAATAAATAAATGAACTAAAAATAAAATTAAATTAAATTTAAAAAAGGAGAAGTAGAAAAAGAAAAGAGACAGAGAAACGAAGTCAGAGAGAAAAGAAAGCGGATAAGAGAGAAAAGGGGAACAAAATATAGATGTCAGGAGAAAACTCCAATAGAACAGTCTCTATTCCCAATAAAGGCCAGCAATCAGTACCTAGAGATTAATACAAACTGCAGATAACAACTGGTATCGAGGGTGACAAGGGAAAACAGATGTAAAAAACAAAGCAAGCAAAAAGCAAAATAAAACAAGTAGAATATGCTAAAACAATCTCACGAAAAAGTTCAAAAAATCGATATAATCACTGTTCAGGCAAATAGCAACAAAAGGATATAGAGAAAACAACTTTTTGGCTACTAAAGAGAAGAGGAGATAGGTTTGTATGGACTGGTAGTAGGGGATTTGAAATTAGATATATAAGTGGGGTGAAATTTTAACCAGGTAAAGAGAAAGAATAGGGGGAAACTAAAGTTGGAAAAGGGAAAGAGAAACAAGACAACAAAATGCGGAAAGTTGGGAAAGTTAGGAGGAAAGTGTTGGGATAAAGGTATAGTTGAGTGGAGTAAAATTATGCTAAAGGAAAGATGAAAATAGAATGTCTAAACAGGTACAATACTAGTAGTAATTAATACTGGTTGAAAACAAAAATGTAATAATCAAAAAGGTAAAATCAATTGAGGCAGGAAGAAAAAAATAGTCTTTTAATTAAAATATGTAAAAATGAAAAAAAAATTTTTAAAAAGGAAAAAGAAAAAAAATAGAGTGGTTATTCACTTCCACTATTATTCTGCTTGGCACTCCTTTTTCCTAGTAGGGAGGGTATTTTGGTTCCCTGTGTTGCACTGTTGACGTTTTAATCTCTTTATTCTTTTGTGATTATGCTAGAGTCAATTTGTGCATCATCCACTGGGTGGCAATGTTTTGGAGTTGATCTCTGAGACAAAGCACAGGACCTCTCTGGGCTGCGCTCAGATCCTGCTATTCTGTGGTTCTGAAAGCCAGTTTGTGGGGATTTTGCAGCCGGGACACTGTAATAACTCCCAGGCTGTCCCTTTGCCTCAAATAAAAATGAGTCGTTTTCCAGAACTCCCCTCTGTCAACAGCTCCAAGAGTTTGCCTCCACACCTAGGGATCACGCCCTGCCCCACTTCTGCGGACCTCCCCAGAGGCAGCTTTCCCACAGCCTGGCTCCCGCAGTGTGCGCATCTCTGTTCTGAGGGGCAGTGACCTTACCTTATCCCAGGCAAAATCTGACCTTTCCATGTGTCGTGTGGATCTCTGAATCTGCCGCGTGTCTGTGCCGATTGTAGAGTGGTGTTCTGGGTCTCCGGCTGTTCGGTGGTTGTTTCAGCCAGCCACAGCTTTCAGACTGCCGCAGACATCCACCTCCCTCTGCAAGATGGCGCAATCTCCGCGTTCGCGCTGGTGGCTCTGGCCGACAAAAATCCCGTGGCAGTGGGGCTGCTATCCAGGAGAACCCCGTCCAGCAGTTCCCCGCCTTCTCCTGGAGGATAACTGACTCTTAACTTGCCAACAAACACTCCCCGTGCGACTCTCAACTGCTCTCTCTCCCTCTGCCCAGCGACAAAGCTCCAGACGCATTCGTCTATTCCTCCACCATTTTCCAAATCCCCTCAATCCATTGAACTTTAAATTCATCATTTTCGTCTTCCTTTTTTTTTTTTTGCATCTTCTTTGTAGCCATGTCAAACAGGACACCTAAAAAAAAGTTTCATTTTATAATAAGAAAGCCACCAATACAATATAATTACAATTCTTAAAAAATGACAAAAACACCTGTAGGGCCAAAACCGGTTTTGCTCAGTGGATAGAGCGTCAGCCTGTGGACTGAAATGTCTCAGGTTCGATTCTGATCAAGGGCATATACCTTGGTTGCGGGCACATCCCCAGTAGGACGTGTGCAGGAGGCAGCTGATCGATGTCTCTCATCGATGTTTCTAACTCTCTATCCCTCTCCCTTCCTCTCTGTAAAAAAAAAAAATCAATAAAATATATTAAAAAAAGAAAATACCTGTAGGATTTGCAGCTGGTTAGGAAAAACAGGTAATTTTATGCTTCGAGTAAGTCCCTCCCAACTGTCCACCCCTGCAGGCCTGGGTCCTCTCCCAACTATCAATGGTGTGTAATTTGCGGTCACAACTAGCACTAACCACTGCACAATGAGACTGCTGACTGACTCTCTCAACTCATGCATGAATTGCACGTGCCTCCTTCACGGTGTATATCCTGTGGCCCACCTGCACTGCGTCTCCTGTTGCCCGACCGACCAACACCCCCACTTCTTCTAGCGCCACTTCTTCAAAATAAACTTGCCCAGGCCAAAAACTGACTTCTGCACATGAGCCACGAAGTTTCACTCGCACTGTATGTGCGTGCCTGCACACGTGGAAGAGCCTCACTGAAGGGGCAAAAGAGCTGCATGTGACTCGAAAGCCATGGT
Organism: Lasiurus borealis; assembly: GCA_004026805.1. Lineage (NCBI taxonomy): Eukaryota > Metazoa > Chordata > Mammalia > Chiroptera > Vespertilionidae > Lasiurus > Lasiurus borealis. The sequence continues at coordinate 52,807 of PVJN01003998.1, read as the reverse complement.
TTGCTGACCACTGATATAGAATTACTGAAAAATACTAGTGGCATCAAATTAAATTTCAAGCCTTCTAAGATGTTGAGTGGTATTATTCACTGATATGTGGGTGGTCTGTGTGAGTTCTTCTTGTCCTCACACTACCACGCCCTCCCAGCCAGCGGCAGCTGGTAACCAGGAGGAGTTTAGAATATTGTGTTGTCTGTGATCATGATATATGCTGCCTCCACAACAACCAACACTGGCATGGTAGCCTTTTCATGTCTTTTCTCCCCTCGTAAAAATCAAATCAACAGAATAAATCATATTTCTTCAGTTTGGTGAAGAGGCATGATGGACTTACCTTGACTTTTGGCCTTTGAAGGAGAGGCTGCTAGTCCATTTATTTGAAAAAAGAAGCAAGGATGCTGCAAACACACTGCCTTGTAAAAGATCTGAGTTGCCTTCAATCCAGTTCATTGTCTATGACTAGAGTCCCAGTCCATGAAATTTGTGCATGGGGGTAGGAGGAGGGTAGTATCCCTCAGCCTAGCCTGCACCCTCTCCAATCTGGGACCTCTTGAGGGATGCCTCTTGAGGGATGTCCGACTGCCCATTTAGGCCCGATCCCAGCTGTTCACCTGCCTGGCTTCCTGATTGCTCCTAACCGCTTCTGCCTGACAGCCTGATCACCCCTTAACCACTCCCCTGCAGCCTGATTGATGCCTAATTGATTCCCTGCCAGCCTGTTTGCCCCTAACTGCTCTTTCCTGCAGGCTTGGGTCCCCCTCAACTGCCCTTCCCTGCAGGCCTGGTCACCCCTAACTTTCCTCTTCTGCTGGCCTGGTTACCCCTAACTGCCCTCCCCTGTGGGCTTGATCACCCGCAACTGTCCTCTCTTGTAGGTCTGGTCCCTGTCAACAGCCCTTCCCTGCTAGCCATCTTGTGGTGGCCATCTTGTGTCCACATGGAGGCAGGATCTTTTGACCACATCGGGGCAGTCATCTTGTGTGTTGAAGTGATGGTCAATCTGCATATTACTCTTTATTAGATGGGCTAGAGGCCTGGTGCACGGGTGGGGGCCAGCTGGTTTGCCCTGAAGGGTGTCTTGGATCAGGATGGGGATTTCCTTGGAGTGTGGGGTGCCCTGGGCGAGGGGCCTGTGGTGGTTTTCAGGCCGGCCATCTCTCTCCCCCCCACCCCCCCAAGTCCCAGCAACCCAAATGGAGGCCCTAGTATCTGGGATTTATTTATCTTCTACAATTGAATTGAAACCTTGTAGCCTAGAACAGCCATTGAAATTTTATTGCCTTACAATTTACAATAGCTATAATTTGGAAACAGCCTAAGTGCCTGTCAGGAGATGAGTGGAGCAGAAAACCATGGTACATCTACACAATGGAATACTATGCTGCCATAAAAGGAAGGAATTCTTACCATTTGCAGCAACCTCAATGGAAATGGAGAGCATTATGCTAAGTGAAATAAGCCAGTCAATGAAAAAAAAAATACCACATGATCTCACTAATTTATGGATAATAAATAACATTATAAGTTGATGAGCAAAAAGATAGATACAGAGGCAGTAAAGCATCAAACAGACTGTCAAACTACATTGGGAAGGTTAGGGAGAGGTGGGGTATATAAAAGATCAACCAAAGGACTTGTATGCATGCATATAAGCATAACCCATGAACACAAGACACTGGGGGGTTAGGTTATGCCTGGGACGAGTGGTGGTGGGGAATGGGAAGATATGCATACATGTAATACATTAATTTTAAAAAAATTTTTAAAAAAATTGTTGCCTTAAGCAGAGCCCTGGGCTGAAAGCTTGGTTTCCTCCATTGCTGGGGGCAACCCAAGCTTCCCTCCTGCTCTCTCTGTGGCTGTAGCCATCTTGGTTGGGTTAATTTGCATACTCACTCTGATTGGCTGGTGAGCTGATGGGCATGGCTTGTGAGTGTAGCAGAGGTAAAGTTAATTTGCATATTACTCTTTTTTTAGATAGGATTTTAGAAAATTAAAGAAACACTGTAAATTACTTTTCACCACACACTTAAGATGGACTATGCAAAGACAACACATTCTTAAATAACAAATAGGCAAGTTAATAAAATTTTAGACATAAGTACTTGAAAACACTTTCTTTTCTGAAGTACTTATATAAAGTACTCATATTTCTATTAAATAGGCATAAAAATTGTTAGATGAAATAGTGAAGAAAACCTGCTTTTTAAACTTTCATATTTTTATACTTAAAATTAAACATGGTATCACTATATTAAAACTTACTTCTCTTTTTAAGTAAATCACATGTAAAAATTACTAATTTTGTATATTTCAAAGTAGGAGAGATGCCATATGGGAAATATTTACTATTGAGTATACCCTCTGGAATATGTTGGGTTTTCCAGCAGAGCAAAGACTTGAATATTTGATGCTGATGGTGATAATAATAGCAACAGAGATGATGGTGGTAGTGATATGTCACTGCCTACCTAACTTTTTGGCTGAGAGGCTCTCTTAGGGATTTTATCTTTCGGTGTCAAATGGTTTCTTGGTGTCAGGAACCCAATACCTATCTTAGATTAGATATGGGCTTAATTAGCACATGTAAAAAAATATCTTCAATGCTGTTAAAAACACATTTTCTACGTTTTTTTTCATATGATCGGAATATTATATTTGTGGAAACATTTATTGTTGTTTATGTAGCCTGTGCTTGAAGCATCTTGGCTTTTAATCTTTGCTTCTTGGTGTTTGCTACATTAGTTTATGGTAATGTCTGTGCCATTGTGTCTTTTCCTGTTACAAAGTGTCTTAAACCAAGAAATGTGGCCAGGAACCATAAAAGTGATTAAGCAAGACTTATTTCTATAGAGGAACAAACATTTTGAACCTGAATTACACAGGAAAGCCTCACAATGTGTAAAATCTATTTCAAGACATGGAGAGGTTGCTGTTGATGAGAATCATGGAAAAAAATGTACCTTAGGAAAATACACTCATTCGGGGTAGCAAAACTCTTGGCAATCCTTGGGATGCTGTGATTCTAAGAATAGCTTTAAAGTTTCATCTCAGAGACATTGGGAACTAGAAGGTGCCAACAAATGAAAGTTCTTTAAAGCCTTTGATCATGTTGCTTCCAGAACTCTTGGTGACTGATTTTACTTTCCGGAGTGAAATAGTAGTACACAGCCAAGAGCTGGTTTATTGTTTAGAACCCTCTATCTGACACATTGCCTGTAAAGAAGAGAACAGTTTTTTTGTTTGTTTGTTTGTTTTTTAACAAAATGCTATCACACCATAAAAAGGAATCTGTTTTGGCTGCTTTTTCAGGAGCTTGGCATCCTTCTTGGCTGCTAAACAATGTGCAGAAAAAGCCAACTTCCTGATGGCTGTGTAACCTGTATTTCCACATTCCTGTGGGAGTGGTCATTCTGAGAAATAATCTTTAATCCTCAGAATGTAACTCTATTTGAAGGATTGGCAGAAGCATCCTGTAAACTAGAGTTGTGGTAGATAGTACAAATTTTATATTTTTTTGTTGTGAATGAAAATTATTTTTCATTGCTTCTAAGAATTTAAATTTTATTCTTCCTTGCACTGACATTTCTGAAGAAAGTTTCAACTATAATATAGCATTTATTCTTTCTGTAAACTGATAAAATTGATGATGTCTTCCTAACATGGAAATGTGAGGAGTTTTGTTTAATTCAAGACAAACTTGTAAATTCTATATCTTTTAATGAAGATGTTATCTTATTCCAAGGGAAAATGAGAGTACTTTATATATTTTATGGCTTTTGGTAGCTAGATTTTCTTGTGAAATGACAGATCAATAAGAGGACACTAAAATTCAAGGTATTTAGAAGTATTTTAAAAATTGAAAATATTTTTGTCCAATGCTAGAGTTAGCAGTGGCCATCAGGGTATGATTTAAGCCTTGCCTTTTCTTGTGTGCTTCCTGGGCATTTGTTTTTAAGGTGGCACCTTATTAGGTCCCATTTCTTTTAATATTGCCTATACATGGCAAGGCTTTCAAAGACGGTTTTTCCATTATACACATCACCTGATTACAGATATTGTTTAAGATCAGTGTTGTATTGAAAAACAAAACCAAACAAACAAAAAACACAAACCCAGAGAGACACAAAAGGGACATTATGACTTTGATAGCTTGGTCACTGTTTTCAGTTTTGCTTCTAATCTTAATAGAGTTTTTCAGATCTTCCTGCTGCAGATTTGCTTGCTTAAAATGGGATGAAAACATACTCCTAATTTATTGTATAGTTTTTCTTGTTTATAGTAATTCTTAAAGTTTTTTCTGCAAGCCCAAATTGAACAACCTGTAAATTACATTTATTTTTCTAGCTAGACAAACAAAAACCCTTTGAAACAGTGCACTTTTATCAATAATCAACTTCTTATATTTCCTCTAACATCATTGTAGGTTACCAAGTTCCTAACAAGTACTGTACATAACAAGAAAGAAAGAAAGAAAGAAAATTTAGACATGTGTGAGAATTTGAAATAATCATTTTTGAGCCCTTCAACGGTCTTTACTTTAATAGGAAATAGCAAAGTGATTTAACAGGTCACACTGTTTCATAAATACAAATAATAGAAATTAGTGGAATTTCTTGGCATGTTATGGCTTGCTCAGCACTTCCACATTTGTTATCCTGTTTAACATTGTGCTTCATTGCATAACATACTCATTAAGACAGTGTCATAGTCATAAAAATATTTAGAAAAACTTTCAAGAGACCAACTAAATATTTAATAAGGGAAGGCCTTTGTAATTTAAAAGATTTTACTTTTTTTTTTTAGTTGGTTCCCCATTTTAATTCATAATACTGTAAATTTATACATTGTTTTCCTTTATCCATTCAGAAGTTTGTCTTAATTGTATTTTTTTAAAAAGTCACTTTTGATGTTAGTTACCATCTTTTTGTGTTTTTTTATTTCTTTCTTTAAATTTTTTTTTTATTGATTTCAGAGAGAGAGAAAGAGAAATAGAGAGATAGAAACATCAATGATGAAAGAGTCATTGGTCTATGGCTTCCTGCACGCCCCCCACTGGGGACCAAGCTCACAACAGGGCATATGCTCTTGAATCAAAACTGGGATCCTTCAGTCTGCAGACCAACATTCTATCCACTAAGCCAAATCAGCTAGGGCTATAGTCGGCAAACTGCAGCTCACAAGCCACATGCGGCTCTTTGGCTCCTTGAGTGTGGCTCTTACACAAAATACCATGGCCTGGGTGAGTCTATTTTGAAGAAGTGGCATTAGAAGAAGTTTAAGTTAAAAAAATTTGTCTCTCAAAAAATTTCTTTCGTTGTACTGTTGATATTTGGCTCTGTTGACTAATGAGTTTGCCCACTGGACTAGGCCTTTATTTTCTATTTTATTAATTTCTGTTATATAAGTAAAAGGTAAATTTTATTTATTATAGCTGTGGTTAGGAAGTCCAGTACTATGTTGAATAAGAGTGGTGAAAGCCAACAGACATCTCTGTCTTTTTCCCAATCTTAAGAGAAATACTTTTAGTTTTGACTCAATGAGTATGCTGTTGGTAGTAGGTTTGTCACATATGGCCTTTATTATGTTGAAGTATAATCCCACTTGGCTGAGAGGTTTGTTTTTTAAATTATAAATGGGTGTTGGATTTTATCAAATGCCTTTTCTGCATCTATTGATTTGATCATGTGATATTTATTCTTCATTTTGTTTATGTGCTGTATTGCATTTATTAACTTGTGGATATTGTGCCAACCTTGCATCCCAGGAACAAATCGCACTTGATGGTGATGTATGATCTTTTTAATGTGCTGCTAGATCTGATTGGCAATTATTTTGCAGAGGATTTTAGCATCTATGTTTATCAGGGATATTGGCCTATAATTTTCTTTCTTTTTTTTTTTTTTGTAGTGTCTTTATCTTATTTTGGAATTAGAATAATGCTGACTTCTTACAATGAACCTGGTAGTCTTCACTCCACTTGAATTTCCTAGAATAGTTTGAGAAGGATAGGTGTTGTTCTTTTTTCAAATATATGTATATTAATAGTTTTAGAGAGAGAGGAAGGGGAGGGATGGAGAGATGAGAACATTGATAACAGTGAAACAGCAGTGATTGGCTGCCTTTCTGCATGCCCTCTACTGGGGATCCAGTCTGCATGTGACCTCTTGGTTTCTGTATTGATTCTCAACTGCTGAGCCACACCTGCCTTGTGTTACTTGTGCTTGGAATGTTTGGTAAAAGTCAACTGTGAAGCCAACTGGTCCAGGACATTTTGTTGTTGGAAGTTATTTTATGACTCTTTTAATTTTATTCGTTGTAATCTATTTATTCAGATTTTCTTATTTGCATTGATTCAGTTGTAGAAGATTGTATGTTTATACGAATTTATCCATTTTGTCCAGATTATCTAATTTATTGGCATGTAGTTGTTCATGCCAGTTTCTTATAATCTTTGTATCTCTCTGGGGTCAGTTATTCTCTTTCATTTCTGATTTTATTTATTTGGGTATTCTCTTTTCCATTTTTAAAATCCTCACTCAAAAAGAAGGAAGGAAAAGGGAAGGAAGGAGAAAGAGATAGAGATGATGAGAGAAAATGTTGATCAGTTGCTTTTTATACATTCCTAGATTAAGGTGTGACAGCTTGGTCACTGAAAGGGCCTGCATGGTACTCAAGTTGCATGAACAAGGTTTCAGTTAGTCACCAGGTAGGAGCACGTGGTATTTATCAGCTTGGTACAGGTTCAAACTCGGTGCTAGTATTGGGTTTGAGGTCATTCAGCAAATATCTGAGGATATACTACATCTGGTTGTCACCTGCTGGGTGCTCACACCTTTGTGGTGGGTCAGAGTTTGAGAGAGTTGTCAGGGTGAGGCTAGCAGTTGATCAGGTTCAAACATATCAAGATGTGGCTGTGTGAAGGGAAAAGTTTGCACCCGTCTGGCTTGCTAGGGAACATTGGTCCTTGTTCTTGAGCCACACAATTCAGTCTCTCTCAGATTTTGCCAGGAGTTTGATTTCAGCAGGGAAGTGTCACCTGGAGTCGGGAGGATAGAATTTGTGGATATCCCATGATGAGGAGGTGCCAGTCATACTTGGGAGTAGCCCCTACCCCAGAGCCACACCATTCAGTTTGTCTCAGACTCTTCCCATACCTCAGTAGAGCAGAGCCACCAGGAGTTGGGAGGGTAGGCCACTGGGACATGAAAAGGTGGGCTTAGTGAATCTCCTGTGTAAGAGTTACACCACTGGTCAAATTCATGGGAAAGTGGGAGGAATGATCCTTGACCCAAAGCCACACAACTCAGTCACTGGTACCCTTGAGTATGCCAGTACCACCATACCCTGGCCCAAGCAGCTGGCTTTTCAGTAGTGTGCAAGCTTTGCAGGGTTGGGCAACAGGGAATCTAAAGGGTAGGGCTATTGCATTCCCCCACCTGATGCCCTGTGGAAAGGAGTGCTACACCCGAGAATGATGGTGTCCGTAGTGTAGGAAATGTTCTCAGCACAGGAATTCTAATGGCTGCCCCTTCTCCTTTCTCCCCAGCCAGAGCCACAAATCCCAGTTGATCCTCAAGTGATTCTAGTCTGCTTTAACCTCCCTCCACTACAGCCCAAGGTACAATGAGATTCTTTTGCATTGGCCCTTTCAGAGAGCACCTGTGTCTCTAACAGATTCCTGTCTCTCCCTGGTGTACAGAATGCCCACTGCTTTTCACAGCCAGATGTTATTTGGATGCTTCTTCCTGGTTCTGGTGTTCTGGACTGAGGACCCCAATTTGGGCTTGAGACCCTGTGCTTCTCATGGGGGATCGCTGCAGCTAAGATATTCCTTTGGCATCTTGGCCACCACATGTGGGAGCAAGGCCAGACCTTTTCACATCTCCACGATTCCCACCATTCTCGATGCAGCTTCTTCTGTAATCCTTCATTATAAGATTTTTATTCAGTTGATCTTCATTTGGCTATTTGGGTTGATTTCTCTGTATTTTAATTGTAATTCCAGTTTGGTCCTGGGAGGAAGTGATTGCAACATCCGCCTACTCCACTGCCATCTTGGATTCCCTCTTAATGTATTATTTTAAGATGAAGTTACAGGCCAAATATTTTGAGGCCAAATTCAAAATTGCATGTCTTCCTGGTAAATTTTAGTGGTAGTTCACTGTATCCCTAAAGTGCTTTTTTAAAAAAACCTTTATTGTTGAGATTATTACAGATGTTCCTCTTTTTTCCCCCCATAGTTCCTCCCCTCCACCTGGTTCTCACCCTGTCCCATACTCTTGGGGCCCTCCCTCCCCACTGTCCTCATCCATAGATGTAATATTTTAAAATGTTTTTCTTGACATATTTTATATAAAATTTATACTTATACATTAGCTTTCCTTTGCCCTCATCTATCTTTTTCCACTCCTTAATTTTCAATCTCTCTAAAGTTTTAGGTATGTGTCTCCAAGTAGAAGATAGATAAATTATTTTAAAAAGCATCTGATTATCTTTATCTTATGATATGTGAATTTAAGCCATTTACATTTGTTATAATCACTTGTGAATATATGTGAATTTATATTTCCCTTCATATTTTCTGTTTTATCAAGGTTCTTTTTCCTGCCCTTTCCTACCTTCTGTTGAATATTCTGAATTTTTATTCTAATTTTCCTCCTCTTTTGTTTAATCATTATATTTTTATGCTTTTAGTAGAGAAGTTATCTATAAGTTGTTAATATGAATATTTGACTTACAAAAGTTTAAAGTTCTGTAGGTAAAAAATATCTCTCTTATCCTCCCCAAATAATAGCATTTTTAGAAAACTTAAACTGCAAGATCCCCTCTCCAAAGTTAGATTATATTTTTATTCTTTATGTTAGGTTCTTGCTTTTAGTCAACTGATTATTAGTAGTAACCCATATTTTTTTCATCTCACTCATTTTAGGGTCTACTTTCATTTTATAACATGCATATTTAAGAAGTTCATTCAGTGAAGGTCTGTTTGTGGTAAATACAGTCATTTTTCTGAAATGTCTTAATCCTCCACCCCCATTATTGAAAGAAGTTTCAAATTATTAGTATAAAGTTCTAGGTTACATTAATATGAAGTTTTAAGTTGGCAATTATTTCTAATGTATTTAAAGACATGTTTTCTGGTCTCTGGTTTGATACAGAGAAATTCTTTGTTTTAGGTTTATAGAAAAATCTTTCATATTTTTTTTCTTTTTTCCCATATCTTTTCTTTGATACTTTTGAACTTTATATATTATATGTACATTATATTAATTTGATTTACGTTATTATAAATGCATTTTCCTTCCTGAATCTGAAGATTCATGGCTCTCATCAGCTCGAGAGTCATTATCTTTTTTAATATTGCTCTGTCCTCCATTTCTCTATTATTTCTATCTTCTTTGGGTATTCCCTGTTAGTTATATGTTGAACATCTAATTCTATCTTTTACATTTCTTATAAACTCTTTTATAGTTCTTATTTTTTTACATTTGGGGTGGCTTTCAAGCGTAAGAATGCCTTTAAACATACTGAAAGTGCAAGTTCAATAATTCATGTGATGCTATTGGATTCCTTAATTGAAAAGACTCTATGAGTGGCACAATAATTTGTAGCACTACTCATTTTGACTTATCAATGAAATATTATGCACTTTCTAATTCTTATAATAATATACTTTGTTTGTTGACTAAAAAAAAACCTTTCACTTGATGCTAAATTTCTGTGTGTGTTTTTTAGTTATTTGATTGCAAAACTGGATGAGAACTAGTTTTGAAGCCTAGACCCATTAAATTGAAGTTTGTGAAAATTTGATTTCATAATTTCCAATCCTTTCTTTGTTGAATTCTGCCTTTTCTGTCTTGTTAGCATCCTGCAATCATACTTCCCTTAAATTAAAGGCCACATGGAATTGGAGTTTCAGAAGCAAGTGGGTTTTGACTGCAGTCTGGGACATAATAGCCAAGCCAGGATTCACTTTAGTTCTCTTGGTGTTCTTATTTGCTTATCAGTAACAATTACAGTAACTGGACGAATGAAAAAAGTTTTTATTAGAGTTGCTTTTGAGAAAAAGAGACACAGTATTAGTTTTTTTAGTTTTCAATCCAAATCTAAATATATCACTTCATTTACAAAAATAATAAAAAATGCTGCAGTGGCTGGGAAGTTGCAGAATATGATGTTAAAAATATTACCCTCCTTCTGAAAGGAATGCTTGTGCTCGGAAAACTCAGGGAGCGGAAATATTGATAAAATAATGCAGCCAAGAATTTCAAATAGCATTTGTTCAGGGAAAAAGATATTAGGTGTTTATGAGACAAAAGGTATGATAGTCATAAGAGCACTTTATTCTGGAAGGCATTTTTTTTTTTTTTGTCTCCTTCCATTTCTTAGAACACCTGTATACTCTGGACCAGATGGATTATCAGGACAGATAGAATGATAAACTCTCTTTGAAGGGTGAGATCCAAATTATCAGAAGGTTTGGTCACTTTTAGAGGTGGGTCATATGGGACTATGTTATCTATTAATCTCTGTTCATGAAGAGAATATAATTGATCAGAAGAAAACTTACCCAACAGACTCCATAAGAGTACATAGTCACTACAATGTCATTTCCCCAAAATATATTCTGTAGAAAAGTATTCTGGTAGATGTTAGTAAGTATGCTTTTAGAAAAGTTTGGCTATTGTGCTAATTGATGTTGTGACTCTTCAAGCAACACATAACTCTTTTTTTTTTTTTTTTGGTACTACCTATTACCGTGCCTTAAAATAGTGATTTTCAGAACACCAGTTTATAAACACTGACTTGCAAGAATGTGTATCACTTAAAGTATCCTCCAGAATTCATGTCTAAAAAAAAGATGAGGTTAAAAAGTATGTATCTTCTTATGTCATATTTAGAGGCCAAGTAATCTGTATGTACTGAATGTATTGAAAGATAAGCTTAAGTAGAAGTAAAAAAGAGAAAGGCCCCGGAAATACTCTAGCATAAAATGTGTTTCATAGAGCTATCATCCAGGCTGATTTATTTTTTATTTAGCATCTTTTCAATATACATAAATACTCATTTGTTTCTGCTGATTACAATATGTAATTTATTTCAAGAAAAAATTTAGTACTGAAAAGTACAAAAATTATTTCAATTGCTCACCAGTAGTCAGATTTAACATATATTAATTTTTTATGACATTTGTTCAATGTTTTTTTCTTTTCCCAGCTCCTTTCTTTATAGGATTAAAGTTTTCTTTGAGAGTGTGGGGGGATTTTCCGGAAGAAAATCTTATTGGCGTTTTGGTTACATGCTTTTCTGCTCACTCTTTTGCCTGTTTCTGTTTCTTTTCTATTCCAGTGCCTGGATGTTCTTTCTATTCCTGCACCTTAATGCTCAGTTTCCCAAAGCTCAACCTTTGACCCTTAAATACTCTCTTGCAGACCTCATGTCTCATGTTTTTCAAATATATTCTCATTTCTTTGATTTATGCATGTCAGTCTATATTACACATTCAAAAATTATTAGAAACAGATGAATAATAATGTTTAGGCATCTTAATTTTTATTACATTTTTGCATTAATTCATTGTCCATGTTGGCCTGTTCTGATTTAAGTCAGTATCAATATCCCTTTCTTTTTTTTTGTGAAAAATAAAATGTTAAAGCAAAAATATAATGTCATGGCTTTGGTGGAGTCGCTTGGAGGAAAAGACAGGTAAGGCAGGTGTACCTTCCTGGTAAAGCAAGTTAAAGTCTATATTCTATGTGAAACATGGTTCCAGGAAGTGGGGGAATTATCTTCAGTGCTAACACATCTTTCCTAACCATCTAGTGATGGTTTTCCTATGTTTCAGCAACTATATTTTGCACACTGGTAATTTTCAGTACATAGGGCTCAGGCCTCTACAGTCTCAATACTTAAAATTAAAAAATCTACTTTAGAAGGGGTTTGGCAAATTCTTGCTAGTATCAGATATTGGGTTCTCTTTGAATATTTGGTTTTGAACATCTAACTTCTTTTTAGAATGAAGGAAGAACATAATGCATGTTATAGAGGAAATTAAGAGTATTAGTTTTTAGAGCCTTGTTCTTTTGGAATTGGAAAAACTTTTTTAAAAAAGAGAAGTAATAACTGAGAAGGGGTGAGTTTTCAATAAACACACTTTAAAATCTTAATTACAGACATTGGTAGTAGTGATTGCTGACCATTAGAGGTATAAAAATGGAATATTTTAAGAGTTTGTTTATACTCAAGAGAAGTCTGATAGGCTGTTACTGTGGGAAACCAGTTCAATTTCAGTAGCCAAATATGATGCAGTTATGCACAGTGGAACTGCACAGGGAAATACCCATTGCAGCTATTTGCATGAATTCTGAGGTACTTTAGATACTTTGTGCTTCTTGCTTTTCTTTCAGTTTCCTTTTCTAATATTGATGCTTTATCTTCTCAAAACATGGCCTCTTTGTCTATGGGGAATGGGTTGGTATAGTGTTTAAGAACTGATTCAAAATTCAGTTGAAATGAAGATACTATATTTCTATTTTTGAAACATTATAATTTTCAAATGATTGTCATACTCAAGTTGTAGGTAGCATAACTGCTTTCAAAGTTAGATTTTAACATAGACTCCTAGATTTTATACATATACATAATCTCACTTGAGATTAATAATTTCATGTAAAATACGACTAAAATTATATTTATAGATTTTATATTTATGAAAGTAAAGTTAACAAAAACATGACCAGGCAACATAAAACAATGTTCTTGTTGTTGGTGATTGTCTCAGGAATATGATGGTGGTGGAAATGAAGGGGGAAGGCTGTTGATACAAGGGCAACCAGTAGTCATTAGGAGAAATAAGGGTGAAACATGTTGCCTGGCTGGGTTTTCTAGAATGGACCAAGCAAGAAAAGGAAATGGTTCTCTATGGATATGGTTCACTGTTGTATGTGCATGAAGACAGTTAACAGTCAAGTGTCATACACAAAACAGAAAAGTTACTCTGCCTTTAATGAAAAGCGAATAGGACATGCAAAAAGAACATAAAAACACAATTAGGTGAAGTATCCTGTGAAAAAGGAAACTTACTTGGCTATAGTAATAATTGCTGTTGACTATAGGTCCCACGCCATGCACAGACAATTAATGCTATTTAAACAAACAATAACAGTAAGTACTACATACTTGTTCCTTCCCCTCCCTGGCTGAAACTCAGATAGGGTGAGCTGCCCAAGGTGCCAACCAGGAAATCTGACCTACTATTTCTGTGTCCCTTCAGATATATGCTCCGACATTTTCTTAATAGAATTGTGATCTATTCATCATTACTTGTTTGTCTTTGGAAACCAAATAGTAAATGGAGGTGGTGGTCCTTAGATATGCATGGCTTCCCAAGAACTGGGGGGAATCCTGGAATTAGAGATGATGGATAAAAAAGTCATCCATGTGGTTATATGTTGTAATTAGAGGTCCAGTGCACAAAAATTCGTGCACTCAGGGGGTGGGAGGAAGATTCCCTCAGCCTGGCCTGCGCCTTCTTGCAGTCCAAGAGCCCTTGGGGAATGTCCTACTGACAAGTTACGCCCAATCCCCAGCAGGCCTAAGCTGAAGTCTGGCCTCCCTTTGCAGGAGGTGACTGGCAGGCCAATCAGAGGATGGTGCCACCCCCAAATCGCTATCCCCTCCCTCTGCCCACTTGGTTGGCTTGGCACCGCCCACTCACCGGCCCCACCTCCTACCTACCTGTCATTCCACTGTTCAGTCAATTTGCATATTAGGCTTTTATTATATAGGACTAGAGGCTCAGTACATGTCCCTTGGCCTGGCCTGTGGGGATTGGGCCAAAACTGGCAGTCTGACATCCCCTGAAGGGTCCTGGAGAATGAGAGGGCACTCTGTGCACATTATAACTAATGGCTGGTCAGCCAGTTGCTTAAGCTTTTATATATATAGACTAGAGGCCTGGTGCATGAAATTCGTGCATGTGGGGTGGAGTTCCCTCAGCCCGGCCTGCACCCTCTCCAATCCAAGAACCCTTGGCTCATAACCACTTCTCTGCCTACTGGCTTGATCGCCACCTAATTGCTTCCCTGCCAGCCTAATGGCCCCCAACTGCCTTCCCCAGCAGTCCTCAGGGCCCCTTGCTGCCTCTGGCTCGGCTCCCACCACTGTGGCTTTGTCCGGAAGGAAGTTGGACAGTAGGAAGATGTCTGGTCTCCCAGTCTAATTAGCATATTACCTTTTTATTAGTATAGAGGTTGGAAGTAGTTATAAGGTTTGTTTTGAACTAAAAGTGTATAGCCTGTTTCTCTTCAGTATGCCTTAGAATAATGATTTTTATTTTTAATTGATATGTTTTTCAATAAGTGAAATATAAAACCATATTCTAAAAGTGGCTGAAATTTTATCAATTAGGAAATAAAAACTACTAAAGCCTAGCTAAGCACACATATGTTCTTTTTTGTTACCACCCTAATAGTTGGTTGGCAACATTAATTAATGAATGGTTGGGCTTGGTTTAATCTTTTTTTTTTTTAATAAACCTTTATTGCTCAGATTATTACAATTGTTCTTCTCTTCCTTCCACCCCCATAATTCCCTTCCACCCAGCTCCCACCTCACCCTCTGCTCTTACCTCCCCCTGCATTATCTTAATCCATAGGTGTATGATTTTTGTCCAGTCTCTCCTGCATCCCTCTCCTTCCCCTCTGAGAATTGTCGGTACACTCCCTTTCTATGTCCCTGATTCTATTATATTCACCAGTTTATTCTGTTCTTGAGATTTTTAATTCACTTGATTTTTAGATTCACTTGTTGATAGATATGTATTTGTTGTTCATAATTTTTATCTTTACCTTTTTCTTCTTCCTCTTCTTAAAGAGTACCTTTCAGCATTTCACATAATCTTGGTTTGGTGTTGATGAACTCCTTTAGCTTTTCCTTATCTGTGAAGCTCTTTATCTGACCTTCAATTCTGAATGATAGCTTTGCTTGGTAGAGTAATCTTGGTTGTAGGTTCTTGCTGTTCATCTCTTTGAATATTTCTTGCCACTCCTGTCTGGCCTGCATCGTTTCTGTTGAAAAATCAGCTGACAATCTGTGGGTGCTCCCTTGTAGGTAATTAACTGTTTTTCTCTTGTTGCTTTTAATATTCTCTCTTTGTCTTTTGCTCTTGGTATTTTAATTATGATGTGTCTTGGTGTGGTCCTCTTTGGATTCCTTTTGTTTGGGGTTCTGTGCATTTTCTGGACTTGTAAGTCTATTTCTTTTACCATGTATGGGAAGTTTTCAGTCATTATTTCTTCAAATAGGTTTTCAGTATCTTGCTCTCTTCTTCTGGCACCCCCAAAATTCTGATGTTGGTACACTTGCAGTTGTCCCAGAGGCTCCTTACACTATCTTCACATTTTTGGATTCTTTTTGCTTTTTGCTTTTCCAGTGGAATGTTTTCTGCTTCTTTGTATTTCAAATCTTTGACTTGATTCTTATGATCCTCTAATCTGCTATTAGGTCTCTGTATAATATTTTTTATTTCAGTCAGTGTATGTTTGGTTTCTAGTTGGTCCTTTTTCATCTCTAGTTGGCCCTTTTTTATTTCCTCTTGGGTCTCGCTAAATTTATCCATCTTTTCTAGGAAATTCTTGAAAAACCTTATAACCATGTTTTTGAACTCTATATCCAGTCATTTGTTTTCCTCCATTTCTTTCATTTGTGATCTGTTCCTTTGTCTCCACATTTTTGCTGCTTCCCTGAGTTGGTAGAGTAGCTTTGTGTGCTAGTTGTCCTATATGGCCCAGTAGTTCTGCCTCCCCAATTACCTGAGATGGACTCTCTTGGTGCACTCCTTTGCGGACTGTGTGTACAGCCTTGTTGTAGTTAAGTCTTGATTGTTGTTTGTATCACTGGGAGGTATTGACCTCCCAGCCAATTGGTTGTGAGGATCAGCTGGGTCTATGCTGGGAGAACTTCTGTGCTGGAGTCAGCCTTATGATACAAGACTTGCAAAATTGCAAAAGCCTCTCTGTTCAGCTTGGATGGGGCAAAGTCTCAGGGCTTCCTGTCAGCCCTGCCCTATGTGGCCCCTGGGTCTCAGTGTCCCTTGGTAATTGCTGCAGCCCTCTCTGTGCGCATGCATGCGTGCTTCCACACCTCTGCTTTTCCAGCTCCCCTGAGTTTCCATGCACTCCAGGGACCCGTATGAGTCTGGGTCCCCAGGGTCTCGCCCAAAACTGGGGTTCAGTGCAGTTGGAAGTGGATTTCAGCACAGAGAAAGCCAGCGGCACAATCAGCAATCAGCCCTCTGTGTGCTCACTTGCACTTGTGCACTTCCAGACCTCTGCCTTTTCGTGGCTCCCCTAAGTATCCTTATACTCCTCCCTTTTCATGACAGTCCAGACTCCCCCCATATAAGTCTCGCCCAGAACTGGAGTTCAGTACAGTCGGAACTGGGGTTCAGTGCTTTCAGGAATTTCTGTCTCCCTCTCGCTAAAGGAAGCCAGCAAGGCACTCCGCCGCCCATCCTCTCGATGTGCATCTCCATACCTCAGCTTTTTGCAGTACCTCTGAGTCTCCTTGATCCCCTCTTTTTCCTCCCAGTTGTGGAATTTCCATTCAGCCAGCTTTCCTGTGGTTCTGGATGATGTCTGTTTTGTCTTTTAGTTGTAGTTTTGAAATTGTCATGCGAGGCAGCAGTTTAAGTGTTCACCTGTGCCACCATCTTGGTTTCTCCTGGTTTAATCTTTATATATGGATTTAGTGTTGGGCCAAATACTTTTGTATTCATAATCTCATGTGTCATGTTAGGAAGGTATTATTACCTATGTTTCATGTAAGACAAAGCCAGAGAGTTTAAACTTAGTCATAGATATGATTTGTGGCAAAGATGAGATTTGAAACCAGGTCTTCTAAATCCAGAGTTGGTGACCTTTCATCCAAAGAAATTAAAGTAAATTTGTTATAGAAATTACCCTATAAATAATTTTCTGTTGAGTGAGTTCCATGTTTCTTTATTAAGTGAATACACATACATACAAAAAAAGGATATACAGGTTCGTTGTCTGGTGTGGTCAGTTGGTTGGGCATTGTCCTGTGCACCAACGCATCAGTGGTTTGATTCCCAGTCAGGACACATGCCCAAGTTGTGGATTCAGTCTCTTGTTAGGGTGCGTGCAGGAGGCAACCAATTGATGTCTCTCTCTCTCTCTCTCTCTCTCTCTCTCTCTCTCTCTTATTCTTTCTCTAAAATCAATAAAAATATTTTTAAAAAGAATGTCCAGGATGGTTATAATTATGAGTTTATTTTTGTATAATTTTTTATAACTAGTCATTGTATTTATCATTGTTATTAATCTACTTTTGTTCACTCCTATAATCCAGTAGAATAAAAAATATATATGATGCCCTGATGATAAAGTCACATGTAGCAATATAGCATGCCTTCATCATTACATACTTTAAAGGAAATAATTTCCTAATAAACTAATAATAAATTGTCAAATACTAAGTTTGAAACATTAATAGGTGCCATATAAATAAATGCCATAGTCAAAATACACTAAAATAAGATTCTGCCAAAGTAAAACCATAAATAAATGACTTAGTTTGTGAATTTCTTAATTTCAGAATTAAGAAAGTGATACTTGAAACCAAGAGAAATTTAGGCTATCAAAATTGTTCATACTATGTTGTGCTGCCTTGTTCCATCTTTGAATTAGGAAATAGACAAATCTAATGGAGAGTCATTCAACTGAAAAAGATGGTAGACAAGCATTAATAGTAACCATGGTAAAAGCACATCACCTGCCTTCCTCTCCTTCTTGCTCCCTATGTCATCCTCTATGGCACAGGCAGGGATACTGATGAGATGCTGGATTAGGTTGGCTCTTTGATGGCAGGAAGTTTCAGGCCACCATGACTGGATCTATAATTTCTACTACTGAGTGGCCCTTTACTCCCACTAATTTATTCTTTTGTAATGAGTGAATTAATTTTTTATTTTGTTTTCAGATGTGGCTCACAGGCTAGATTTGAAGATAAATGTTTATTAGACACTAAATGGTCTTATTTTTACAAATTCTTTCCTCAAAGGGCTATATATAGGGTTCAGACCCCCAGGAGATGAGTGGAAGGGGAGGGGAGTAGATTTCAGCCTGAGGCACTTACTTGCTTGAGAAAAAATGCCAGATGAGTGGTTTCAAAAAGCTCAGGCTGCTGATGTGGGCAGAGGATTAAAGAGAGCAATTTCTCCTCTCCTTTATAAATACCTACTGGAGAGCTAATGGGATTTTGTGTGCATGTGTATAGTGGTACCTCGAGATATGAGTGCCCTAACATACAAGATTTTTGAGATATGAGCCATTGAGCAAGCTATTTTTTGCTTTGAAATACGAGCAACATTTGAGATACAAGTAATCGCGCGGATCGGCCGGCTGCACACGACCCACCAGTTTACCTCGACTCAAGCGTCTCAGTTTCCCACGCCTCAGTCAGTGTGCTTGTTTACCTCGTTGTCGAAGCATCTTTTGTGCATTTACATACTTTATCACATTTCTTTTTATAACCATGGGTCTGGAGAAAGCGAGTGGAAAGGTCAGTGCTCAGAAGAGGATGATGTCTATTGAATTAAAGCGTGAAATTATAGAAAAATATGAGCAAGGTGTGCGAGTGGCTGACTTGGCGAGGCAATACGGGTGTAGTACTTCAACGATATGCACTGTGCTTAAACAGAAGGAGTCGATAAAGGGTATAACGCCAGCTAAAGGCGTAACAATAATTTCTAAACTCCATAGCTCTCTCCATGAAAAGATGAAGAATTTACTGATGGTATGGGTGATGGAGAAGCAGCTTAAAGGAGATACATTAACACAGGGCATCATATGTGAGAAGGCGGGAGCGATTTACAGTGATTTGCTGGAGCAGACCCCGCGCACTTCCACGGACCAAGCATCGAAAGACTCATGTAAAGCTAGTAGAGGCTGGTTTGATAACTTCAGGAAAAGGTCCGGCATTCACTCCATCGTCAGGCATGGTGAGGCAGCAAGTTCGGATGTGAAGGCAGCTGAGGATTACCTCAAAACTTTTTCCTAACTGATAGAAGCCAAAGGATATATCCCCCAGCAAGTCTTCAACTGTGACGAGACAGGGCTTTTCTGGAAGAAGATGCCGAATAGGACTTATAGAACGGCAGAGGAGAAGGCGATGCCAGGCCACAAACCCATGAAGGATAGGCTAACTCTCGCACTGTGCGCCAGTGTGAGTGGCGACTGCAAGATCAAGCCTCTGCTCATATACCATTGGAAAACCCCAGAGTCTTTAAGTCACATAAGATTTTAAAAGATAAACTGCAAGTTATGTGGAGGGCAAACCCAAAGGCATGGGTCACCAGGCAGTTCTTTGTGGAGTGGGTAAACCTGGTTTTCAGCCCTTCTGTTAAGAAATATCTACAGGAAAACAACCTAACCATGCAAGCCCTCCTCATCCTCGACAATGCTCCTGCTCACCCACCGAACCTTGAAGATGAACTCCTCAAAGAGTTCAAGTTTATAAAGGTTGTCTACCTACTTCCCAACACCACTCCTATCCTGCAGGAGGTGATTTCTAATTTTAAAAAGCTGTACACCAAGCACCTGTTCCGGCGCTGCTTTCAGGTGACGGAGAGCACAAACCTCGTGGAAGAACCACTTTAACATCGTGATATGCCTCTGAATTATTGATCAGGCCTGGCTGGGTGTTACAAAGAGGACTTTGACCTCTGCATGGAAGAAGCTGTGGCCTGAGGCCGTAGCCGAAAGGACCTTCGACGGATTCGAACCCCAGGTGCCAGTGGAAGAGGAGATAGTGTCTCTGGGAAAATCCATGGGCCTGGAGGTAGATGAGAGAGACGTGAATGAGCTCGTCAAGGAGCACTCTCTGGAACTCACCACGGAGGAGTTATAAGACTTGCAGTCTCAGCAACATGTGGAGGTTCTCCAAGAAATTGGTTTCGAGGAGGAGCCAGCGGTGGAGGAGATCTTTACAAGTGAGATAAAGGAGATCTTAGGAATGTGGGAGAGGGTGTCACATTTCGTGGAAAAGAAACACCCCGAAAAAGTTGCTACTGATCGTGCATCAGAGCTGTTCAATGAAACGTGCCTCACCCATTTCAGAAACATTCTGAAAGAGAGGAAGAGGCAAACCTCGTTGGACATATATATATTTTTTAATTTATTTTATTGATTTTTCACAGAGAGGAAGGGAGAGGGATAGAAAGTCAGAAATATCGATGAGAGAGAGACATCGATCAGCCACCTCCTGCACATCCCACACTGGAGATGTACCCGCAAGCAAGGCACATGCCCCTGACCGGAATCGAACCTGGGACCTTTCAGTCCGAAGGCCGATGCTCTGTTTTTTTTTAAAGTGGCCCAAAATGCAAAGACCAGTAGCAATTAAGTTCAGTGAAGATTAGTTAAGTTACACTCAGTTTAGGGATAAAGTGTAGCATTAAGAGTGTAACAAGTAGGTAAATACACTTTATAAAACCAGTTTATTCCTTTACATTCTCTTTTATTATGTTTTTATACAATATTTGTCATTTATAAATACATTTTTCTTATTCAAAAACACGTAACAAGAACAACTGGGGTGGCATTTTGGGAGTTGGGACAGATTAATGGCATTTCAATTGATTTCAATGGGGAAATTTGCTTTGAGATATGAGCAACTTGATATACGAGCAAGGTTATGGAACGAATTAAACTCATATCTCGAGGTACCACTGTATTTCCTTTTTCTTTTGGGGAAATTAAAAGTAATACTAGAACATCCTGTGATAAAATATGTGAAGTAGAGGCTGAGGGGACAGATAGATGCAGTAGAAGAAATATGCTCCAGGTCTGTGGCATGTATTATGACCAAACAACTTGACATCTTATTGGTTTACTGGAGATTAAATACAGGAATGTGTGGGGCATAAATAATATCTATCTCTTTCTTCAGCACTTTTAGCATAAATAGCAGTCTTCCCTATCCAATAAACTAAATGCTTTCACAAGCTTAAATTTCATTTTATTTTCAATTAGTATCCACCCTGGAAGAATTCCAAGCTATTTCAAATAGTCATTCTTCTGAATAAACAGAGCTTTCATTGCATTACTTAAATAGTAAGACAAATGCCTCTCCAATTCAAAATCTGTTAATTTGATTAGATGCATTAAGGTAGTGAGACTGGGAATAGTTTAAATCTGAGTTTCCACGATAAGAAACAAAGATAAAATTTCAACTGTAGTCATTGATTCTGTGGAAAATAGGAATGTAGAAATTTTTAACATAATTATCTTTGTTCCCAATATTATTTCTTGAAAAGGAAGCTTACTTAGTATAGCTCAAATAATAAAATTATCTTATTAACATTTTAATTTACCAATCTTCATTTTATGAAATTACATATTATTGAGTATTTCTTTTAAACATTACTTTGTATATTATTCACACCCCAGCCCCTGGCAATCCCAGTTATACATAATCTTCATGGACCCAGGGGCTGAATCTCCTGTGATCACTCTAAGGATGCTACAATTTGGGAACTATAGATTTATTTATTTATTTATTTATTTTTTAATTTTTATTATTGAGTATTTTATAACCACAAATTACATCCCAAATTATGTACTTGCCACCTTTTGATAATTTGAGTTCTCTTTTTAGGAGGTAGTGTCTTTGAAGAAAGTTCTCCCCAGCAGGTATCAGGAAGCAGGGTCTCTCCTCCTCCATCCAAAAGAGCCCCATTGGCTCCTGTGGGTGAGACAGGATGCAGGAGGGGTTTGAGAGGACAGACAGACACGTTAGCAGTCCTAGGTTCTCCTGCCATTGTCCCCAAAGATTAGGAGAGAGGGTCAAGGTGAGTCCATCTCTCTTATTTTCTCCTGTCATTCTAACCAGGATGGAGTGAAGAGCCATCTGGTCCTTCTAGTGCCAGGAACATCCATCCCACCCCCATAGGGCTCTTAATCTCCTCCTTTGCAGAACCCTCATAGGGCTCTTAATCTCTTCTCCTCTTCTGGAACCTCAAGAAAAAGTTATCTCTTTCTTATGTTCCTCTCTGGAAATAACTTTCTTTTTGGGTCTGGGCAGGAGAGAGAAGATGTGGCCATATCCTTTCTTGTTAAAACCTCATTTCTTGGGCATTGGGTACCAGGAGCAAGAGAGATGTCAGGGTGTTACAACAGAGTACCCATATTAAGAAGGTTCTTTCAAGAGAACACACCTGTATTTTTATGAGCCCAGTAGCTAGAGACACCCTTTGGCTAACCAGATCCCTTGTGCTCTCATGGTATGTGGGAATAAGAGAATAAAACCTTTACACATACAGAAAAGTGCTCAGATAATAAATGTGCATCTTAATGTGCATCACAAAAGCATACATATAACCAGTATCCAGATGAAGTTTATCTTTTTATAATGATCCTAGAGGCCCGGTGCATGAAATTTGTGCAAGAGTAGGGCTGCTAGGCCTGGCTGGTGATCAGGGCCAATCTGTGGGACAACCAGCAGGGTGATTGGGGAGACCCTCGCTGGCACCCACCTTGGTTGGCCTGGTGCTGCCTGCCCACTGTCCCTGTCCCCCCTCTCCACCTTATACCCCTCCACCCCCACTGCCACCGCCAGTCATCTCCTTCTGCAGGATGACCAGCAGGACGATTCGGGGTGGGAGGGTCTGCTAGCACCCACCTTGGCTGGCCTGGAGCCTGTGAGCTGGGGGAAGTTCCTGCATTGAGCATCTGCCCCCTCGTGGTCAGTGCATGTCATTCTGCCTTTTGGTTGATTTGCATATTAGGCTTTTATTATATAAGATTTATTTCCTAATTATAAAAGCACTTTGTAGTCATTTTGGAAAATTTAGCAAAATGTAGTAATGAAAATAAAATCCACTCATTGTACCTACTTCCCCCAAAATGATCACTGGTAACAATCTGTGTGTTTGCAGTCCATCTGTCTGTCTCATGTCCTTGCAAACAAAGATTTTATGTGCACCCATAAATACACACACATTCAGAACCACAGCCTCTGAAGCTTTACACACAGAAGTTCTAAGTAAGTGATGACATACAACAGTTTTATGTTTATTGTCTGGTTGTGGACTTCAATAACAGAATGGCCAGAAAAATAAAGGGGAGCTGAAAATCATCTGTCTTACTTGATACCAGGAAAGGGGCTGCTTGTGAGGGAGGAGATAAAATAAGTCACTGCCATGTACTTGTGGATGATTCTTAGATTTTATTTCTTCAATATTTTCCTGCCTTGCAGAAAACTCAGCAGTAATGTTTTTTTGTTTGTTTGTTTGTTTTAAGTAGCTCTCTTGCACATACCTAAGCAAACAACCACATTGAGTCAAAACGTTGGAAATTGGGTGGTGGTGTTTGTTAGTTACAGGAAAATGATCTCTCCATTACTACTAAAATAGCTAAGACAATGCCTTTGGTCCTCTCAGGATTTCCTGTTCACATTGTTGGGAAGATGACAGTTGGCACCAGCTTCCTGTTGCTATTGGTGATACAGGGCATGTTCCCTACCTGTGCCCTGACTGGCCATGGGCTCAACTCTGCAGGAATTCCTTGTGCTTTCCTTAGAACAGCCTATGCCTCTCTTTTTGTAAAATATATTTTCCTGTCTTATATATATGAGATTTGAGTTATATATACAGAAACTTTCCTGGATTTTCATATTTGTTAAGTGTCTTTCAGCTCACTCTTTTTCTCCTTGCTTATGAAAAAGGTTCACAAATGATATATTCATATGTGCCCTTGTATTGTCTTTGCAGTCGAAATCAGCTGTCCATCTTGCCGGCCTGCCTGTGTGGTCTGCCTCTCAAAGTGTTAATTGCAAGTAACAACAAACTTGGATCATTGCCAGAAGAGATTGGTCAGCTTAAACAGTTAATGGAGTTGGTATGTACTGATTTTTAAAGTTCTTGCTTACTAATCTTAGTCTGTTGAAGTTGTCAGAAAAACTTTTTGCTATGGTTGGACAGAGAGGAATTGAACCTATCCTATCTAATAAAAGAATAATATGCAAATTGACTGTCACTCCAAGACACAACATGGCTGCCCCCATGTGGTCAAAGATGGCTGCCCCGATATGGACACAAGATTGCTGCCACAATATGGCCTACAGGGTAGGGCAGTTGTGGGCAGTTAGGGGTGACCAGACTGGCAGAGGAGGGCAGCTGGGGGAGACCAGGCCAGCAAGGGAGGGGATTTGGGAGGGACTTAGGCCTGCAGGGGAAGGCAGTTGTGGGTGACCAGGCAAGCAGGGAGGGCAGTTAGGGGGGACCAGAACTGCAGGGGAGAGCAGTTGGGGGGGGCAGGCCTACAGAGGAGAGCAGTTGGAGGAGACCAGGACAGCAAGGGAGGGGACTTGGGAGGAACCTAGGCCTGCAGGGGAAGGCAGTTGTGGGTGATCAGGCAAGCAGGGAGTGCAGTTAGGGGTGACCAGGCCGGCAAGGAGGGAAGTTGGGAGATATCAGGCCAGCGGGGAGGGCAGGTAGGGGTGACTGGACCAGCAGAGGAGGGCAGTTGGGGGAAACCAGACCTGCTGGGGAGGGCAGTTGGGGGGACCAGGCCTACAGGAAAGGACATTTGGGAGGGGCATGGGTCAGCAGCAGAGGGCAGTTAGGGGTGACCAGGCCAGCAGGGAAGGGAAGTTGGGGGGGACATGCCTGCAGGGAAAGGCAGTGAGGGGTGACCAAGCCAGCAGGGGAGGATAGTTGGGGGTGACCAGGCCTACAGGGGAGGATAGTTAGGGACAATCGAGTCAGCAGAGGAGGGCAGTTGGGGGTGACCAGGCCAGCAGGGGAGGGCAGTTGGGGGGTGGCAGGCCTGCAGGAAGGGCAGTTAGGGGTGACCAGGCAAGCATGGGAGGGCAGTTAGGGGCAAACAGACTGGCAGGGGAGCAGTTAGGGGTGATCAGGCTGGCACAGGAGAGGTTAGGGGTGATCAGACTGTCAGGCAGAAGCAGTTAGGGGCAATCAGGCAGAGGCAGATGAGCAGTTGGGGACTAACAGTCCTGGATTGAGGGATGTCCAACTGCCCATTTAAGCCCAATCCTGGTGGAATTGGGCTTAAATGGGCAGTTGGACATCCCTCAATGGATCCCAGATTGGAGAGGGTACAGGCTGGGCTGAGGGACAACCCCTCTCTCCCGTGCATGAATTTTGTGCACTGGGCTTCTAGTCCTATATAGTAAAAGCCTAATATGCAAATTGTCCCCTTGGGTAGTCCTTCGACCAAGAATTCAATCTCTCACTATGACTTGCTCTGACTACCAGGGGGCTAAGAAGTGGCGCAGAACATGGCAGGTATCTGTAATGTGCTACAACCTTTTACTGGCTACCTGGGACCGGGGATGATAGCCCAGAGGTGTGGTGAAAATGCAGAGTGACCCTCAAGCTCTCTCACGCCCCCTACTACCCTTCCCTGGGATGCCAGGGCTCACACGCCAGGGAAGCCCCAGTGCTCAGGTGCTGGTCGCCTGCAAGGAGCCTGCCCACATCCACGTGGCATCTTCCAGGTGAGCCAGGCCATAGCCATCATAGGTAGGCTGGTCAGAAGAGAGCACAGCTATTTGCCTTGCTTTTGTGCTGTACTGCTGGGTGGCACAGAGGTCCACGCTGCATCCCGGCCCGTGGTATCTAGCTGCGCTTATCACATCTCTGAATGGGGACTTGGATGCCACCATGACTCAGGAGGAGGTGGTCATGCAGAGGGAGGGAAGGGTTGGGGAGGCGGGGGCCCAGGTGCTGCTCAAGGCCCAGAGGTCATCTGGGACCTGCTCTTCCAAGCCAGAGGCTCGCACTTCGATCACTGGCCAGGCCTAGGAACCACACCAGTGCCTCTAATCTTACTATAAAGACTTTAAGGAGGGAGAGGAGTAACCTTCGTTTTGTCATAACAGACATAGTTCTTGAAAGTTACAGATTTTCTGTAGTTAACACTTCCTTAAGTTTACATGACTTACAGCTCCTGAAGTTTACAGGTTATCATGCGGTAGTTACTAGTAGATCATTTTCACAGTGAAAATAAGTTTGTAATAAATTATGGGTAAGCAAAAAATAATCTACAAATAGGTTAATAGGCCCCACTTTCTGAATGTATCAAGACAGAAATAACAGCGTGCCCTGATTCTGTGAGGATTTGAGTAGCAGCGGTTGCCAACCTTTCGGACCTCGCAGATCATCAGTGGTCCGTGGACCACTTGTTGGCAACTGCTGCTCTAAATTAATGTAACTTTAAAATATGACCCTATCCCCAGAGATAAATAGAAGGACGAGTTACAGGTGGGCAGAGATGGATTTGTAAGTGTGTGCCTGAGGATGAGGTGCACTACTGTATTTCAGTCTTTCTCTAACTATTTAATTACTTACCTTGTTTCTTAGGGTAGGAAAGAATGATTCCTTTCTAGACTTCCATTGAGCTAAAATGAGTGAAGGTAGAGGCAAGAATAAGCAATGAGGTTAAAACAATAGGCACAATTTAACCTCTAGCAAGCATTATTTCACACTGACCTTGTGTCAAACACAGAGCAAATACTGTGATTCCAACCATGGAAAGGACATAGTACTTTCCAGCAAGTAGATGCCATTCTAAAACATTGATGACCAATAACTTTTCTTTTGTGTGTCAACCCCAGTTAATTTATTTGGGGCCACCTGGAATCCTGTTGTGATGGCTTTTGAGGCCCAGGTAGAGTGCTGTGATCACTTAGTCATGTCTGCTTTGAAAATTGGCTGGAAAAGTGACAGCACCCAATGTCTTATGTGTATCCACTTTGTCTTTAGTATAGAAATGAGTAACTGTTGTATCAAGGCATTAGGGATACTTAAAACAGGCTTATGTGATAGCAGTATCTGAAACCCATTCCAGCTCACTCAGACTAAGAGTTGGGATTGGTTATAGAGATCCAGAGGTCTTCTCATCACTCAATATCAGGACATTTGATCAGGGATCATGAAATGACTAGAATAAGACACTGGAAAGTTGTCAAGAACTGTGGCCATGGTTTACTTTTATGACTTTCTCTACTTCTGCATACAATGGAGAAGTTGCCTAGCCCACAGATTCCAAGTGTAAATGTCCTCCCAGCTAAAGCACTTAGCAGGGACCTACTAACAGGTCTCAGCGCTGGTTTCCAAGTGAGAGAGGCAAGATCTGAGTCTCATGTCCTCTCCTGACTGAGTCAGCAATACCCAAGGCACAATGTCACATTGCCCTAACCTGGCTGCTCAGCTGCCACCAACGGGGGCAGTTCTGAAAGAAGATGATTATTACTTTGGGTCCTCTAACCTTGAAGTCTATTACAAGAAGTGTGCTTACAGGGTAGGGAATGATTGATTAGTCTTGGGGCTGGGGAAGATTTTAAGGGAATCTTTGAGAGGTGCTCTACATTACTCCATGTATCAAACACAGTGTGAAATATTGTGATTCCAATCATGGAAAGGACACGGTGTCTTTCTGCAAGTAGATGCCAGTCTAGAACATTGATGGCCAATCACTTTTCTTTTGTGTGCCAACTCCAGTTAATTTTTTGGGGCCAGAAATCCATGTGGGATTTCTGAGATGAAAATAAGAAGGCAGAGACAGGAAGGCCTTCAAGAAGGCAAGAAGGAGGGATGATTTGTGCCAAGACAAAACAGTGTGGTACTACATGGCATGGTTGGGCAGTAAGAAGCAGTTTAAATCTCTTGAGACTAGGAAGAAAGGGATGACTGCGTTAGGTTTAGGCCACCATTATCAACTCCTTCACAGGGTATTCAAGGCCCGCATGGTCTGGTCCCTGCTTCCCTCTCAGGTTCACCTCTTGCCTTTAATCCCTTCACCCTCTAAATTATAGCCTTCTGGGGATGCACCTCATTCATTTTCATATCTGTCCTTTGGAGCATGGACTTTTTCCCCCTCCTCTTTTGGTCAGTTTTTAGCTCACTTTCTCCAAAATGCCTTCCCAGGTCCTGAGTTAGGTGCTTTTAAGATGAGCACTCAAAACTTACCATCCAATTTTCACAGTCACATTTATCATCTAAATTGGTATTCTGCTTAAGGACAAGGGACTATATATTGCTGCTGTATCTGGTGCCCGGCACATGATAAGATGCCTAAAAATGTTTCTTCCATGCTGCTGTCAAATGGTGGAGAGTGGACCACGAAGGTGGCTTGGTGCAGACTCCCAAGTACGTTACTGGGTTGGGGGGACTCTATCTTTCAGTCCAGGTTAATTCAGAAGGTGCCATTTTAACAGAAAACAGATACAATAATGCTTTGGGTGAAACTGATAGTTATATGTTGTCTTTTTAATGCTTCTTTCAGGAGTCTGATAAATACAATATAAGTTACAAATTGTTTCCTACTTTTTGGCTCCTGACTGAGGAAGTCAGTGTTCTGGACCCCTTTGGCAGCCAGAATGTGTTTCAGTCCCACTGCACCCTGCACTTCAGCCCACAGTGTGCCAGCCATCAGCTGTGCCTAGAACTATGGACAACTCTGTTAATAGGGGGCACAAGTGCTGAGCCCTGGAGCCACCTGCGTCAGTGCAGGGCTTTCCTCACATGACCTCGACAGTTTTCGGGGCTGGCAGAGGAAGTACAACAGCACTGTCTGCAGCCTTGAGACACACAGGCTGCTGGTTGGGTGGAAGGGACGCCCTGAGCTTGTCTTAGGCACCTTGTCTGGAACCGATTCTTAGGAAGGCTGCCCTGCCTTTTAGTTACAGCAGTCATCAACTATTCCTCGTGAATTTTATCTACCAGCAACAACTATTGAACCCTGGAGTTCTGGAATTCTAGAGCCATAGATGTTTTAAAAGACATCTAATCCAAAGTGTTGACATTTTACAAATGACAAAATCGAGCCTGGGAGATGTAAAGAGCATCTCATTGTATCATTCTAGCATATCATCCTAGTGTAGTTAACTTATAACTTCAGTTGAAACACTCTCACCCAGCAAGCAGCAGGTGCAATTTTGTTTTATTTATCTTTAAAAATGTGTTTTTATTGATTTTTAGAGAGAGGTGAGAACTATCAATGAGAAATAAACATCTATTGGCTGCCTCAGCAGATGTACTAGTAATTCTAAATGTACTAGTAACTAGTAGCTACATATAAAAATATATATAAGCAAACAAACTCTAATAATATATTTTAACCCAGGATAGCCAGATATAATGTCAACATGTCTACAATGTAACAGTAATGAGGTACTTTGCATTCTTCGTTTGTATTAAGACTTTGAAGTCCAGTGTATGCTTACACTTGCAGCACATCATGGATTGAACTGGGCACATCCTCATGCCCAGTAGCCACATGTGGCGATTACTGGATGGGCAACCTGTGTTTTTTCTACACTGGGTGTAAACAAGCTAGATTATTTGTAAAAAAAATTTCTTTGTGAAGTTGGTAAAAATGCAATAAGTTGCCATTATTTAACCACAAAGGGTAATTAACTAGCCTTGCTTAAGGTCACAAATTAAAAAAACAAAAAAAGATTAGTTTCCATTCCTTCTTATCTTTCATCTTTTTGCTTAAAATAGTAGTATTATTATAGGTAATCATGTCAGATGTTTTTTTAGCTATCAACTAGAACAAAATTTCTGGAAGAGCCTAAAGTAAGTCTGGGATTATGTGGGTGGCTTCTGTTTTATACTGCATAGTAACCAAATTACTAAAAAAAATGGGAGCTCCCCAAGCATTTAGAGTACCTTAAGCCACCACTGTACTGATAAAATCTCTGTTTATAGGTTCAGCATTGTTTAAGAATTTTGAAGGAAATCATTTTAAAATTTTCACATTAGACTCAGAATCTCCTAAATTGAGTTGTAAACTCTGTTTTTCTTTCAAGTATTTGTGGAGCATTCTGGAATCACTTGCTTAAAAACAAAACAAAACAAAAAAACACTATAGCCATCTATACAAAAGGAGTTGTCCTTTCTAATTTTTGAGAGAAATTGGGGTTAGAAAAAATATCTGACCATCTGTGTGTGCTTCTATGATGGGAAGAGTTTACTAAGCACCTACTATATGCCAGGCACTCTGCTAAGTACATGATATGTTATTTCATCTAATCTTGACAATAATCCAGCAAGGTAATATTATATCTATGTTTTAGAGGCAAGTTTGAGTTTCCAAATTACTTACCTAAGTGTGTGGAGCTACAATGTAGTGGAGCTGAGGTGAAAACCAGGTTTGTCTGATGAAAGTCCATACCCTTTCCACAGTTGTGTTCATTGTGCCTCATCTAGTTGTAAGTAAGCCTGTCATCGAGAAAGGGCCATGATTTACTTCTTTGGCATTCCTGGATTCAGCTTGGACTGGTTTTCCCATCAAAGTTGTGGCAAGCCATGAATAGCTGAGAGTGAATGAGAGAAATGTTCCAAAAATAGGATGTGGTACAAATGGGTGGGTAGTATCTTTCTGAAGGTTTTCTCACCAAAGAGCCACAGCTGTGAAGGAGGGGCAGCAGACTTCTCTTGAATTGATTAAACCTCACTTTACTCATTGAAACCTTGTTAACATATTGGGAAAATGATTCTCTTGCTGTTAAATCATGCCTGAAGAATAAGGTATGGTAAATATTTGGTAAGGCATACTTATTGAATACCATGTCTCTATATAAAACCCTCATATGCAAATAGACTGAACAGTGGAACAACCAAACAACTGGTATGATATGAGCTGGCCACCAGGGGTTACGTGCAGAACATGGCGGGTATCAGCAGTAGGTGGCAGAGTGCGGATCATGGTGGGCATTGGCTGAGGCGGAATAGTGGAGCAGGGAATCTGGGGTGCCAGACCAAGGCAGGGTGCTGGTCGCTGTCATCAGGGCAAGCCTCTGGTGATTACGGAGAATTCTTTGCTTCCACACTTCGTGGTCCTGCTGGACATTCACACTGGCCCCGCTCACATCCACAGCCGATGCTGGAGCTGCCACTCGCACTGCCAGTGCCTGGCAGTGGTCCCAATTGTTTGGCGCTGTCAGCAGGTATGAACAGCGGCTGCTGGCCCCAATTGCCCCTGAGGGCTTCTCCACCTTCCCCTGCTCCTGAGGGGGCAATCAGGGCAGTAACCATTGCTCACACCTGCTGCTGGCATCAGCCTCAATTGCTCTGTGCCATCAGCGGGTACAAGTTGGGCTGGCACTGTCAATGCATGGGGGTGGTGGCAGCAGGAGCAGGGCTGCTGGCAGACAGGACCAGGGACCATGGTGGGAGGGGCTGGGTTGGAGTGTGGAAGATAGGCCAAGAACCATCCTTGTGCCCACCACAGCCTCGTAGCCCACATTTCTTTCAAGGTGCATGAATTTGTGCACTGGTCCCCTAGTCTTAGATAATAAAAGCCCAGCGACCAAATGGCAGAACGACCAGAACCACATGTTGACCAGTTGCTATGACACGCATTGACCATCAAGGGGAAGATGCTCAATGCAGGAGCTGCCCTTGGGTGGTCAGTGTGCTCTCACAGTGGGAGTGCCGTGCTGACCTGGATGAGCAGTACTTCCACAGCAGGCCGATCCCCACAGACTACGTCCCCACCAATGCATGAGTCCCATGCACCAGGCCTCTAGTTTGTTATAATTAACAGACAGCTATATCTACACTTAAGGTAGAACACAATAAATTAAAGAACATTAAAGAACATTTGCCAAAAGTTTAGGAGTTTTCTTATTGGTTCTCTGTGCTTGCTGACATCCTGGGGTCAAGAGATGGTCTATTTCTAATTTGTGTTTTCTCAGCTCTCTCCTCTTCCAAATCATGCATGTGTGAAAATTGTGTCTTCCAGCTCTTGCTTTCATGTATGAGAACTCAGTATCATGGATTCAGAAACCTGCTTTTACAACCAAAAACTCACATGGCCTGGCTCAAGTAATAACTGGTTTGAAGGTGTATTTCCTGGCCCTGACCAGAGATACTATTTTTTATTCTCTTTTCATAAAATGTTGGTTGTATGGAAAGTTTGAATTCAAGGATTTATTGAGCAGCTTCTGAGGAATGTCCCTTCATTATTTTTATAGGTAGTATTTCAACTTCTGAGTTAGGTAGTGGAGATGTAAATTCATGTGTCTGCCATGATCTTTCACCCATTTGTAATCTGGAGGTGTCTCCTCACATCTCTGGCTTCTGTGGGATATTTGGAAACTCATGGCTTATTCAAGACTTCTGTTGCTTCAATTTCTGCCTTTTTTATGAAGAACAGTGGGGCAATACCTGTATTTATAGATGTATGGAATAGTATGAAGTAGTTTTATACTGGAAAGAAACATTTAGTAAGTCTAGGGAAGATAATTCATCTATCATACTAGCAGTTGCTTGAAATAGTGTGGAGTTTAAATGAACATAATGATTTTTCTTTAAAAAAAAGTTCTGACTGCAGGCATTGAGGTTTTTGATTGCTAAGAAATCAAAATTGACATTACTTCCGAGTCAGTTAGATATCTGTCTTTCAAAATCTGCTCATTATTTCTTTTTCTTAAAAATCAAAACAAATCACCTGTATCTTATTGATTTTTTAAAGATAGAGAAAGGGAGAGGGAGAGAATCATCAATGCCAAAGTGAAGCATTAAGCACACAACCCAGCATGTGCCCCTGCCTGGAATCAAACTGGCAACCTCTTCGTGCATAGGATGGCGCCCAGCCAACTGAACCATACAGGCCAGGGCTGTCAGCTCATTGTTTTTGATGTGGTAAATGGGTTTTCCTGATGTTGGAAGGAAATTAGAATTATTTACTCTCACTTC
Organism: Lasiurus borealis; assembly: GCA_004026805.1. Taxonomy (NCBI): domain Eukaryota; kingdom Metazoa; phylum Chordata; class Mammalia; order Chiroptera; family Vespertilionidae; genus Lasiurus; species Lasiurus borealis. The sequence continues at coordinate 20,055 of PVJN01003998.1, read as the reverse complement.
TTTTTACATAGGCACAGAGAGGTTAACATATTTATTGAAGTTACACAGTGAAAAAGGCATGTTCACATGATGGGAGGTCAGTGGTAATAGCTTACAATTCCTGTCCGATATTTGTGTTTCCTTCAATTAAAAAAAAAAGAGCTAGATTTATTACAAAACTATGACTTAAGCAATAATATAATCACATTAAGTTTTAAAACCTGAGAGTCAGAGCATGGTAGCTCATGGAAATGCCTCATGCAATTCCACAATATGACCTAGTCTCATTAGAACTCTCTCAAACAGAGATCATCTTGACAGTGTTTATGTTGGTTTTCATTAGAGGTCACACCTTCAAAACACTTCTAGTTTTTTTTCCAATATTATTATCTGAAAGTGAGCAATACCTATTAATAATATTGGAATTTACTCTGACACTTTAAATCCTTGTCATTTTTGCATTCTAAAGAGAAGCTAGCAACTAGCACCTATCAGCAAAAGTGTGTTCATCTTCAATGTGTATTTAAGACTGCTAGAGACTTCCTTTATTGCCTAGAAAGGCTCTGATGAAATGTGGTTACTTAAAAGCATGTTGATTAAACCAGTGGAATGTAAGATTAAGTCATAGGTCAACTTCTCAATTTTTTGAAATCCAAATGACAAAATTGAACTGGCTGGTCCATAAAAACCTAAGTTCGAGTATTTAAAAATTAGGTTTATTCCCCTGTCAATATGTAGTAAATATGTATTCTATGTGTATGGTTCATTTTTTGGTCTACCTATATATTTGTAATATTGTGACACTAAATTGATGGTAATTTGATTTCACTGAAGCTTGAAATGATTTCTTTTCTCTAGGACATAGCTTAGGGTTAGTAGATAATTCAGAAGAAATTCATTTGACTATTTTAAGAAGCCGCTGAATCTGGAATTCATAGCATGGTAAATTCAGAAGTGTGAGGCGTTAGTGTTTTTCTTTTTTAAATTTATTTTCCTAAATCTCCTTTTCTTAAACAAACAAAACCACGACTTTATCTTATCTTGGGTTAATTATGGTAAGACATGTTCTAGAGAACCAGGCCACTGTAGGAATATTGCTTTTACATTTTGTACTGAAATATCTTATCCCCAAGCATCTATACTATTATCTTCTCCATCCTCTTCCTCATTCCCCAGCTAATCAAGATATAGTTACCTAAAGGTTTCAATTTTTTTTAATGGAATTTATAACTTCTTAAATTTGGCAAGTTCAGTAACTGGGAGGGAATAGAGTTTTCAACAGTATTTACTATACTATAGTGAAAAGTCTTTATCTCACTTATATGCTAGATCCGCCTGGACATTTTTTTCTGTATTCTTTTGGCAGAACAGGAAGTAACTGACATCAGTGAAAAGTATTATTAAAATAATCTGTCCTTCACTAAATAACCTTTAAAATGTGAGTGGACAATTGGATTTTGTATTTCTAATTATCTACAGATGTCCATTTCTATTATTTCTAAAAAGAAAAGTACATTGGTTATCATTTTCCCTACTGTTAAGTATTTAATAGCTGAGGGGAGTTGATTTTCTCTGATAAAGTCATTATGTTAAAATATATATGTTGGAAAATTTACTTTATATTTAAAGAAATGGAATATCCTAAATTTGGGCTAACCAGAGGATAATGAACAGAGTACAAAATTATTATAGTACACACAAAAAATGAGATAACAATCTCATGAGATATTTATGCTGTGAAAATGCTGCCTATATCTTTTTTGCTCCTCTCTCCTTTTCTTTCTTTCTCTTCCCTTTTCCCCATAAGTGAGATAGAGTAAACTGCAGCATTTTAGAGTGTCATCAGTAATAGACTTAGAATTTTATCCAACATATATTGATTTCTTACCTTATACCTGGCATTTTTGCTTGGCACTAAGAGGGTGGAGTGAATAAGATATGGTCTCTTCCATCTAGGAGCTCAAGAAAAGGGCATTTTTAAAAATTATGTGCTTGAAACTTCTTTAAATTGTCAGTTTCACATTGAAAATCTGATTTCCCTGAACTACAAAAGGGTCTTTTTTCATGCTTTCTTTCTCCCACAGACTGATAAAAATTTATTTTAGTTATCAACTACATAAATTCTCTCTAGAGATGGAAAATAATTTCCACTAGTTCTTTCCCCACAACACCCCTTCCTCAAAACATCACTAATGTGACTTTCTGAGTCCAATAGAATAATTTAATTATGTGTGTGTGTGTGTGTGTGTGTGTGTGTGTGTGTGTGTGTGTGTTTAAACACTAGACATGTTTTTTATAAAATTTTGTATGACTTTTCTGGGCCAGCAGTGATGCAGCAACAAGCTTGGGGCAAGATGCCCTTGAACACCAAGTGTTCTTAGCTCATCACATGTTACCCCCAAGTAGACAGATGAGTATAGAACAGTATCTAGGCTGATTATATGTGTGCCATCAGCCTTTATAGATTACACCTTCACTCCCTTTGTCAGGAATGGTATTTTATTCCTCTTCATCAAGTGATATTCATTTAAGTATCCTCATGACCGTGAAAGATTAGCAGGTCACCTGAAGACGTTTAGAGGAAATGAGGATAGAGAGCAGCAATCCATTGTGTTCTGTATGACCCTGCTTTACTCAGAGCCCAGGATTTCTGGGGAATGGTTAATGGTGAGTTCATCTTATCTAAATGAATGTGAAATGAATTTCAAAATGAGGCTTTGCTGCTCTTAAAGGGAGAGTAAAAGAGGTTTTTTTGCAGGTTCGGCAGTTATGTGGGATATTTAAAGACTTGATCTCATTGGGATCATTTGTAGCCTCAATATATCTGTGGTTCTGTGACACCAAGGAAGTGCAAGATATTTGGCATGTGTATTGGAGCATCCTGTGTTCCTTAAGTGAGACAGTAAATTGCAGCATTTTAGAGTATCAACAGCAATAGACTTAGAATTTTACCCAACATTTATTGATTCCTTACTTTATACCTGGCATTTTGCTTGGCACCAATAGAATAGAGTGAATAAGATGTGGTGTCTTCCATCTTGAAGCTCAACAGACTTTCAGGAAAAGAGAAACATTTGAGCAGATAAATACAGCAGCAGACTATCTGTATGACTACAAAGGAAAAGTGGTCGGTTCTCCCTGGGCATTATATTGGAGCAGGAGAAGGGGTGGAAGCCTCAAAAAGGTTTCAGCGTGGAGGCAAAGATTGAATTAAGTCTTGAAAGATGAGAAGATGGGACAAGAAGATAATACTTGGGAATGACATTCCAGACATGGGAAAAGCCTGAACAAGTTTTGGAACTATGCAATACTTTGGCACATACTGGGAACAATACGCAGCAACAATCCAGTATAGTATAGAAGGGAGGGCATCAGAGAGATGGTGTTGGAGAAATACATATCTGAATCCTAGAGCTGGGTCTTGCTGCACAGTTTGGAACTTTGTCCTGTAGTTCCCGAGAAGTTGTTGCAAATATTTAAGTTGGTGAATGACAATGAAATTTATACTGTGTGAATTTTCACTCTGGGAAGGATGGATCTAGGGAGGAGAATTAAGCATAGAAACCAATCTGGAGACCATTATAGTGTCTAGCTGAGAAAAAATGCTGGTCTAGAGCACCCATTTTCAACCGTTTTCATCTCATGGTGCACACGTAAACTAGTAAAATTATGTGACACCAAGAAATATATTTTTTGCTGATCTGAAAAAAAGGGATATCATTTTGATTAATTCACACCAAATGGCTTTTGTTGTGTTGGCTGTTGTCTTTTTTTTTTTTAATTATTATTTGAAAGTCTAAAGAAAAAGAGGTCAATGCCCCTGACTAAATAGTCAGGTATTGCATGTTTAAAAAATTTTTGTGGCACCTGTTGAAATCGCTGGTCTGGACTAAAGGAATAGCTGGGATGAGGGAGTGGAGAGCAGGACAGAACTACCAGAGACAAGAGAAAGAGTAGGATTAAAAAAGATAATAATGATATATAAGATTTCAAATGTGATGCCTCCATTTTGCATGTGTCGAGCGAGGTGTTTCAAATCAATAATTAATAGAATATTAATCTTTCAAAGCAAAGAAGATACACTCTACACACCCCACAAACTTTAAAATATAGGTAAAGGTGTCCAGGTCCAAGGTTTCCAGCCCTCTATTGAAAACTCCATTTAAAATAAGTAGTGTATCCAAAGAATGCATTGATATTTATAGTTTTTCTGGTAAAATGTGAGCATTTTAAGGTATTATTTAGAGGTTTTATGGGAGAGTGGCTGAACAGTGGGGATAGTCATTCGTTCCAAGTGTTAACTCTGACATTTGCAAGACTTAGACAAAAATGACAACTTTTCTGAGATTCCTTTTTCTGATTTGTAAGCATTAGGCTAGTAATATTGCTTCATGTATTTCAAGTGAAAATGAAATACAATTGAAGCATGTGAAAGTGGCAGGCCAAGAGGCTGACAGAGTAGCTGCTGGAGACTACCAACATCCTTCTTTTTTCCCTTTCCTCTCCTTCTGTTTCTCCTCTGTGCTCAGCCTTACTTGGTTAGGAACCTAAAGACCAATATGAAAGTCTCCCTGTGTAGTTGTCCTCATATTTTAATTCCTTAAGGAGATTTCGCATAAAGTGCTTGATTTCCTGGAAAAGGGCATTTATTATTTCTCTCTTTGCTTTTTATACAGGACGTCAGCTGCAATGAAATCACAGCCTTGCCCCAGCAGATAGGTCAGTTGAAATCTCTACGAGAACTAAATGTCAGAAGGAATTACCTTAAAGTTTTACCACAAGGTAAAAAAGAAAGGGGAGAGGGGTTTGAATAAAACTGGAGACTGATTATTTTTTGTTTGCTTTTGTGTATGCCTATTAATATTATAATTTGAATATCATATGCAGATAACAGAAAAGTTATATTCAAGTTGTAATTTTAGTCAAGGGGCACAGCAATAGAACATTCCCCTGTATAAGGGTGTGTGTGTCTGTGTGTGTGTGTTTTAATTTGCTCAGGCTCCCATAAGTACCATAGACTAATTGGCTTAAACAACAAAAATTTATTTTCTCATGGTTCTGAAGTCTGAGACTAAGGGGTTAACTAGTTTGATTTCTCTGAGGTCTCTCTCCTTGGATTGTAGATGACTATTTTCTCCCAGTGTTTTCACATCATCTTCCCTCTATGTCTCTGTCCTAATCTCTTATCAGAAGAAGAGATAAGGACATGTTGGATTAGCATCTTCTCCAGTGATTCCATTTTAACTTAATTACCTTTTAAAGACCCTATCTCTAAATACAGTCACATTCTGAGGCCCTAGGGCTTAGGATTCCAACATAGGAATTTGGGAAACACTATTCAGTCTATAACAGGAGGCAAAATGAATTGTTTTTATTGTGTACTTGTGATGTTCTGGAACATCATGCCAACAGTTGAGTTGACATGCTTAGTCCTGTAGATCTGACTGTCAGGGTTTCTGGTTGGAAACCCTTGTGTCTAAAATCTATTTTTTTCAGGAAAGTTCACTGTCCTTTTGAATAATATTTGGACTAATGTTACTAATAATTTGAGTAACTTCTCTAAGCCTGGAAGCAATGATGGCTCCAGAGCCTCAGTGCTGAGCTCCTCAGACAGCCCTGCTGTGAGCCAGACTGTTTCCTGCTGCTCTAGGCTTCCACAGAGCATCCTAATATGTATGTTGGAGTTCAAATTAAAAGATATATTTATTCAGAAATTTCGCAAAATTAAGAATGTTGGCAATCAGCCTTGTAGGTGGTAGAAGATCAGAATTTCAGATTTTGGGATTCTTATTTGGATCTGAATCAGGAATGAGTTGAGCAGTACAGCACAATGCTTCCTCCAAAACATTCCCTGGTTTTCAAAGAACAATGATTTCCAGCATTTGCATTTAAGGACAGTAGGCTTCCCGATTTCAAACATATGCTAAAAAATATGCCTCAAAGCGAAAACATACATATTTGGAAACAGTCAGCATTTGGTTAATCTGACACTAATGCTGCTGTTTGAAAGCTGCTTGATTTTTATTATTCTCTTTCTGCTTCTTGATCTTTGACTTGAAATGCCTCATTATTTGAGGCAAGAATGTAGTACTCATAAAAGAGAAAGAACTTTATGAAATGTAATGTACTTTATAAATGGAAGGTTTAAGTGTCTGCCATCTTCATATATGCACTTGACCAGAATCAAGCTCGGGACCCCTTTATTTGTAGGCTGACGCTCTCTATTCACTGAACCAAGCTGGCTAGGACTTTTGTCCCTCCTTTTAAAAAAAAATGTTTGTATTAATTTTAGAGAGAGGGTTAAAGAGAGGGATAGAGAGAATCATCAATCAACTGCCCTCTGCACAACCTGATCAGGAATGGAACCCGGTGTCCTCTTAGTTCAGGTGTTGATGCTCAATCACTGAGCATCCCAGCCAGGCTCATTGTCCCTCTTTAAAACACTCAGAAAAGTGAGATTAATTTTTCCGTCTCCTTACTCTCTTTTTCTGATGTTTGTTTTGACCTTTCCTGAGCTGGAGTTGTCATTTCTCCTCTAATTTCTTATTATGAAACTGTCAGGTTCTAGTTTTCATAAACTAAAATGGTCATTGCTATTCCTGCTTTATTTACCTGTAAATGGGCTTCCTTTCCCTCCTCTATGTCTTCCAGGAATTCAGCCCTCTGGTTTTGCTTTAAAAAGTCTTCCTTTGAGGTGGTAAAGAATTCCTGAATATCCCAAGTCCAATTAAAATTTGCTAAGTTGCCCTGCCCTGTGTGTCTCTGTTGGTTGAGCATCTCCTTTGCACCAGGAGGTGCCAGTCAGGGCACATGCCCAGATTGTTGGCTCGATCCCCGGTAGGGGGCTTATGTTTTGTTTTTGTTTTGTTTTTCTCTCTCTTCCCCTCCCCCTTCCTCTCTCTCTTAAAAAAAAAAAAATCAATAAACTATTCTTAAAAAAAAATTACCACTCTTTTGTTAACCTAAGTTTCATGAGTAAAGTTAATCATTACAGAGGAGGATTAATATTACTAGAGGTTACAGCAAGCAGATATTGTACTGTTTTTATAACACCCCCCTCCCCCCGCTTAATTCTTAACTGTTTTAGTAGAAAAAACTAGAAGTGAAAAAAGAGTTTACTTTCCCCTTTTTTTTCTTTTGACTTTCTGAATTCCAAACTGTTCCTCCCTCTCTTTTCCATCTCCTTCTGGTCAAAGCTCTTTCCTCAAGGCAATCACCAGCACTATGTGTGCTGAGGCAAATAATTTATCCTGCTGTTGGCCCAAAGAGCTGGGTTTGAGCAGTGAACTCAAGGCAATTTAAAGAGTACACTTCCTGAGCTTCTCTAACTCAGCTGCCCATCCTGGACCTGAGTTTGGGACATGCTGAGTTCCCTGTTCTTCTGCCTTATTTGTAGCATTGCAGTCCCATGACTGCTTTCTTTAATACAAGGTAATCACTAAGGCATAAAAGAAGGAAAGTCCTTTACAACCCAGAGGGAGTAGAATTCTGGAGGAGAGATACTAGTTGCTAGTGGCTCTTGGTAGAACTTGAAAGTTAGTATAGTTTAGAGAAGTGAAAACCTTGGGGCAATCTAGGTTGGGAAGAGGAATAGTGTTAATTCTTACTCCAGAGCATTGCCTTTGGTTCCTCTTTTATTTATAGTTTTTGTGCTTCCTCCTCTTTGGAAACCTTAAGTATTTTAAAGTACCAAGTTTCAACCCTTACCAAGTCCCATAACAAATGTGGCGAGGCTGTTTTGAAATGAACCCTCTGGAGCCCCTGAGGCAGAGATCCTTGTGGTTTGTCCCGTGCCACCTACTTGTTTGGCCTGGTTCAGCCTCATTGCTGTATGGAATATATTTGACTTTTTTTCTTGCAGCTGCCAATGTCGTTTGGAATGCTTGCAATTACTGAGTGTTTACTATGCTACTGGGTGGGGATTTTAAGCTAAATATAAAGTGCTGTCTTCTTTGTGGAGTTACAGAAGACTTTTAAAAAGCAGAATAAAGCCTGGGCCTTGGTGACTAAGTAGTTGAGCATTGACCTATTAACCAAGAGTTTGAGATTCAATTCCCAGTCATGGCATACCCTGATTGCAGGCTCAGACCACAGTTGGGGACATGCAGAAGACAGCTGATCAGTAATTCTCTTTCATCATTGATGTTTCTATCTCTCTTCTTTTCTGTTCATTTCTGAAATCAATATATATATTAAAGCAGAAGAAAGCCTTATCATCAGGATTACAGGGTTCATTGCAAATTCTGAATTAGATAGCATTTATTTTTTAAAAGGGAGTTAAAAAAAAGTGAATATATTTCTTGTAACTAGTTCTCAGGTCATGCCAGTCTTGATACATTAAACGGATAAGAATATTTTATAAATAGCATATTACTCATATGTTACTAAGTACTGTTGGCAGTGTCCAAAATAGCACCAGGTAGGTTCAGACCGAACCTGGGTTCAGCAACCTTGGTACTTGAATTCTGGCTAAGAAAGAATTCAAAGTTAAGACTCAAACTATGAGAGAATATTTATTTAGAAAATCACAGAAGTAAAAGAAGTAACTTGTGGAAGAAATGGGATAAGGAAACTGGTTATGGAGGTAAAGGAAGGGCCTTGGAGTTTGGAAGTGAGAAAGGTAAAGATACTAGTAACAAGCCTGTGGGGAGGGTAAAGAGAGAGAAAGGGGAAAGATGTAGGCATGTTCCCAGGAGAGAGAGCAACCCTTAGGTTCTTCATTCTAAAGGTTGTAAGGGTGGAGATTTTTAGGGGAGGTCGCAGTGGATGATCTCAATAGGATATTCAGCAGCTACCAGGTGTGTCCTTTCAGGGTTAGGATTTCCACTTATTGATTGGTCAGCACCAGGACTGCGGGTCATTATCCAATTCAGCTGGCCCTGAGGTCCGCCATGGGTTTCTTGTCTAGTTTTGTTACTTATCTGGGCCTGGAGCTGAAATATAACTGAAACATAGATGTTATCTCTAGGTAGGAAAGGTCAGGGGTTCTAAATCACATGACAAATCCTATGCTAAGGGAGGAAAGGTCAGTCATCATGGGGGCAAGGTCCCACCCTACACTTGTCCATTGCTAGGCACCCTGGGCTTTGCACCCTGGTGACCTTCTGTACCTGGCCCATCATTCTTGCTCTGCTCATGTCTAACTGCCTGCCATATTATTGCTTGAAAACATTTTGAAGTCAAAACATATTCTGTGTGGTGTGGCTTATGTGATTGTTTTTCTGGGAGGATAAAAGCATTTTTAAACAATAAATATTGTAAATATCACATATTTTCAGCTCTTCTCAGAACTAACAACAATTCAAATTATTGGACTCACAATGAAAGGTGTCCCCTCTTCTTTGGTAAAATATTACTCCTATACATATATTATATATTCCTAATGAACAACTTGCTTTTGATTGTGCTAAATGACATTTCTACTGATAAGCAGAAAAGAAATTTCTGAATGTTTGGCCATTTAATCTTATTGCTTTTCTGAGTTTTGTTTTTGTTTTTGTTTTTCTTTTTTCTTTTTTTTTTTCTGTTCCTTTAGAACTAGTAGATCTTCCCTTGGTAAAGTTTGACTTTTCCTGCAATAAAGTGCTCGTGATTCCCATTTGTTTTAGAGAGATGAAGCAGCTGCAAGTATTACTACTTGAAAATAACCCTTTGCAGTCTCCTCCAGCACAGGTGAGGGGGTTGGCAAAGATAATGAGGGATATGCTATCAATGTGCTCAGGCAACTCTTGGCAGAGTCAGTTTGTTAATATTCTGCTGATTTAATGTTATATTAGACATGATCATAAGCAGTTACAATCTAAAAAAATGTAACCTTGGATGCATCTGACTACAATAAGTTGTCTTCTCTATGCCAAGTCCATTTGCCAGTATTGGGCTCATTATTCTGATCTCCACAATCCAGAATTATATTTGAATATTTGATTATTTGTACATATATTTGAAACTTTTTCATGGAGTAAAATATTAATATAGTCCTTACTTTAATGTTAGCTGGAAAAATGTAGCTTAAGTATTTTGAAATATAATTATTGGTTATTTAGAGATAAGATTCAAGTTCAAATATTAAGCTATGAGGAAAAATGAAATATATATGCTTCCAGAATTGAAACTTTTTCAGGTCAATTAGCTGACTTCTGTATTTTTCATATATTTATACTTCAACATGTTTCTGTTAGGATTTGGCATTTTATTTCAAAAAATTAGTACATTGCTTTAGTATGATTTTCTATTCAAAGTGGAATTTGGAGGAAATGACTGCCTAAATTTTTGTTTTGTAGAGGTCAAATTTGGTGTGCATTGTTGAGATGTTACTTAGAATGAAAATGCAAAAATTATAATATACAGAGTCAGACATCTAGTGTTTTGCTATTAAAATAGATATGTATTATTAATTTCTCCATAGATTTGCACAAAGGGCAAAGTGCACATATTTAAGTATCTGAGCATAAAAGCCTGTCAGATTAAAGCAACTGACTCCCTTTATCTGCACACAATGGAGAGGCCACAATTACACCAGCATGTGGAAGACAGGTGAGTGTGACTGCCCTGGCTCAAAGCCTCTTTTAGAATTTTTCTTAGGCCAAGATATTCCAGGTAACTAAAGGAAACAAATTTTTTTTTGCTCATTCAACCAATGCAGATTTATACCTTAAGAATTTCAGAAACTTTTAGAATAGGAAAGAGAAAATTGATGTCATTGATTACATTTTGAGATTTCTCAAGTCTTATTTACTCTCTCCTAGTCAAAAATCAGTCCTTCTTGAGGGCTGTGTGTATGTGCACATTCGTGTGTGTGTACGCGCGCGCGTGCACATGAACATTTGTGTATATACACATATACACATATATATGGTACATGATATATGATATATGGCATATGATATATAATATGAACATAGGGTCCTGGCTGGTGTGGCTCAGTTGGTTAAGTGATGTCCTGAACTAAAAACTCACCAGTTCAATTCCCGATCAGGACAATTTGCCCAAGTTGTGGGTTGGATCATGGTGCAGGAGGCAACTGATCAATGCTTCTCTCTCTTATGGATATTATCTCTCTCTCCTTTCCTCTCTTTTTAAAAAATCAATCAAAACATGTTAAAATAAGTAAACATAGCCCAAACCGGTTTGGCTCAGTGGATAGAGCATCAGCCTGCAGACTTGAAAGGTCCCAGGTTCGATTCTGGTCAAGGGCATGTGCCTTGGTTGTGGGCACATCCCCAGTAGGAGTTGTGCAGGAGGCAGCTGATCAATATCTCTCTCTCATGGATGTTTCTATCCCTCTCCCTTTCTTTCTGTAAAAAATCAATAAAATATATTTTAAGAAAATAAGTAAACATAGGTATCTTTTGCTTATTAACTAAAACAATATCAAGTCTTTTTAAATTATTATTTTTTAATATGCCTTTGGAACATTGTTAAGAAAAACTGCAGGTTTTATTTTATTTTTTATTGTCTTTTTAAAATGTGGAATGTATAGTTTGCCATTTCTTGTTTAGAATCCTTTCACCTGTCCTTGGCCTTTTGTTGGCATAAATCAGGCTTTGAATTTTCAGAGAATGAAATTCCCACACTGAATACTTATAAAACACAGATTGTTTTTGAGAAGTCTTTATTGCAGAAATATTTCCTTAATTTTTTATTAAAAAAGAGAACTAGTGACTTAAAAACTCAGACTGCCTTAGTGGTACCTTTATAAACTGCTTAAAATATGTATTCACTATTTTTTAAAACATGACTTCAAATTTAGTCCCTGGATTAAAGTTTACAGAATTATTCAAGATTACCAACATCTTGGAGAACCAAGATGGCAGGATAGGCAAACACCTATACTTACTGCCTCTCACAACCACATCAAAATTATAACTAAAAGGCAGAACAACTACCATCCAGAACTGCAGGAAAGCTGGCTGAGTGGAAGTTTCACAACTAGAGAAGCAAAGAAAGCACAGTGAGAGTGGTTAGAGGTGTGGAGGTGAGGAAAGTGCTAGCACTTGGATGTGCTAGTCTTTTAATTGGGAGGGAGATACAAGCTCTCCCTTGCTCTGAACTCCAATTCCAGGCAAGACTCTGGGGGACCCAGACACATATGGGGAGAAACTGGGACTATCTGGCATTGGGACAGGAACGCAAGGGCTGCTTTCTCTCAAAGTTGCTCCCATCAATCATTGTTCCTGCACAGGGGTGGAGACCTGGGGACCTCTTGTGCAGGGTTGACTGGCAGCCATTGCTGTTTGCTCCACCCTAGGTGATTCCCAGAGACCCCACCTCACCCAATTTGCAACCCCACCCAAGTGTGCACATTGGCTTTTGCATATGAATGGCCAGTCCTGTCTTCTTAAAATCTGTTAAACTGCAGCTGAGTCAGAGAGCCCAGAGCTTCCAAAAGAATACTCAAGGCCCAGCAACAGCAGCCTGCCTTGCTTCACAGCTGGGTTTTGTCTGGGCATTTCCAAACTCCATACAAAGAAGAGAAATCTGCAGATCTCTCTGTAGCTCTTACTGGGCAGCCCCAGACAGTGGCTGACCTTGCACCTTCTTGGAGATCCAAAAGCCAGTCTACGCCATGGTCAATGTGAGACTATATCGGATTACAACTCTTCACATTCATAAGAGACATACTCAAGGGGCAGACTCAGTGAGCACCAAAGCTTCAATGAAGCAAGTCCTGCCCCATAAGGATGTCTCCTGCGCAAAAGATCTTCCAGTGTAAACACAAATTGTTATCACAGCCAATTCCTCCCAGTGATACCAATAGCAATCAAGGTTAATTACAAGACTGTGCACACAGCCCACAAAGGGGTACACCACCAAGAGTGTCCACCTCAGGTGATTGGGGAGGTTGAGACACTAGACCCTATAGAATACCTACCACACAAGGCCACTTTATCAACTCATAGAGACTTAGCAGCTACCCAATACATAGAAACAAACACAGGAAAGCAACCAAAATGTGGAGACAAAAAAACAAATAAAAGAAATGGATGAAAGCAAAATATTGGATATAAGTTCAAAACCACAGTTATAAATTTACTGAAGAATCTTCTAGAAACCTCCAAGAAATTTAGTGAGACCTTCAAAGACATCGAAAAGGACCAATCAGAAATTAAGCATACACTGACTGAAATAAAGAATAATATACAGACATTCCACAGCAGACTAAAGGATCCCAAGAATCAAGTCAAAGATTTGAAATACAAAGAAGCAAAAAACACCTAACCAGAAAAGCAAAAAGAAAAAAGAATCCAAAACTATGAAGATAGTGTAAGGAACCTCTGGGTAAACTTCAAGTGTACCAGCATCTGAATGATGGGGATGCCAGAAGAAGAGAGAAAGCAAGACATTGAAAACTTATTTGAAGAAATAATGACAGAAAACTCCCCCTACCTGGTGAAAGAAATAGACTTACAAGTCCAGGAATCCCAGAGAACTCCAAACAAGAGGAATCCAAAGAGGACCACACCAAGACACATCATACTTAAAATGCCAAGGGCAAAAGACAAAGAGAATATTAAAAGCAGCAAGAGAAAAACAATTAGTTGCCTCCAAGGGAGTACCCATACAACTGTAAGCTGATTTCTCAACAGTAACTATGCAGGCCAGATGGAGTGGCAAGACATATTCAAAGTGATGAACAGCAAGAACCTACAACCAAGATTACTCTACCCAGCAAAGCTCTCATTTAGAATTGAAGGTCAGATAAAGAGCTTCACAGATAAGAAAAAGCTAAAAGAATTCATCATCACCAAACCAGTATTATATAAAATGCTGAAAGGTATTCTCTAAAAAGGAGAAGAAGAAGAAAAAGGTAAAGATAAAAAATTATGGACAACAAAGTGGCAACAAATACATATCTATCAACAAGTGAACCTAAAAATAAAATGAATAAAAAAAACCTGATGAACAGAACAATGTAATAGAATCAGGGGCATGGAAAGGGAGCAGACTGATAATTCTCATAATTCTCAGGGAGAAGGGGTTGTGGGAGGTATGGGAAAAGATTGGACAAAGAGTTTACACCTATGAACAAGATCAGTGGAGGGGGGAGGGAGACCTGGAGTGGGGACTGGGTGGAGGGGAGTTATGAGGGGAAAAAAGAGGAACATCTGTAATAATCTGAACAATAAAGATTAAAATATTTTTTTTTTAAAAAAAGGTTACCAACATTTCAAAACATAAGACATAAAAGCAATTAGAGGTTTTTGGGTTTTGTTTTTGTTTTGTTTTGCTTTTTTATATGCTAGAATCAGTAAAATAAGAAAATTGTTAACTGTTTCAAAAAATAGATTATTTGATTAAAGTGTAAATCCATGAAACCCTGAACACAAGGAATTTATTTTGTGCTCCTTTTAGACAGCATAAGTATCTAGTTTTCATTAGGCTCTTGTCTTAACAACTTTTAATACTGAATTGATTTCCTTTCTTGTGGTAATAACAATTTGTATAGCAAACTCATTATTTAAATATAAATTGACATATCTGTGAACTTTTGTGATTTTAATTTTTATATGAATTCAATATTGATGGCATCTATCCCAGCAAGAAGGATTCTGATTCAGGTGTTGGAAGTGATAATGGAGATAAGCGATTATCAGCTACAGAGGTAAATTTTTTTATCTGTTTGTGATTTTTTTTTTCTTTCTCTGCTTCTAGATAGATCTGTTGCACTTATTGAACTCCTTTCTGGCAAAAAGGCATTAACCCTCTGCATGGGAATCCTGTTGAATAAAAGAGTAACATGCAAATTGACCATATCTCCACTACACTCACAAGCCATTCCCACCAGCCAATCAGGACCAAGTATGCAAATTAACCCAACCAAGATGGTTATGGTCATAGAAAGAGCAGGAGGCTTGGGTTTCCCTAGCAATGGAGAAAGCCAAGCTTCCTGCACACCCTGGCCTGCCTTGGCCTCCACTACAAAGTTTCAATTATAGAAGATAAATAAATCCCAGATACCAGGGCCTCTGCTTAGGTTTGGGGGGGCATGGCTAGCCTTTAAACTACCACAAGCTTTTCACCCATGCTGCCCCACTCCCCAAGGGAACCCCCATCCTGATCTGGGACACCCTTCAGGGCAAACCAACTGGCCCTCACCTGTGTACCAGGCAAATTGACCATCACTCCAACATACAAGATGGCTGTCCCCATGTGTCAAAGATGGATGCCCCCATGTGGACACAAGATGGCCACCACAAGATGGCCAGCAGGGGCGGGGGGCATTGGGAGGAGCCAGGCCTACAAGGGAGGACAGTTGGGGGCAATCAAGCCTGCAGGCAGTTAGGGGTGACCAGGCAGGCAGAGAAGAGAAGTTGGTGACTGCACCTGCAGGGAATGAAGGGCAGTTGGGGGAACCCAGGCCTGCAGGGGAGAGCAGTTTCGGGGTACCAGACCTCCAGGGAAGGGCAGTTAGGGCCAAGCAGGCTGGCAGGGGACAATTATGCATCAATCAGGTTGGCAAGGAAGTGGTTAGGGGTGATTAGGCTGGCAGGCGGAAGTGGTTATGGGCATTCAGGAAGGCAGGCAGGCAAGTTTGGGAACCAGCAGTGCTGGATTGTGAAAGGAATGTCCGACTTCCCATTTAGGCCCACTCCTACCGTGATTGAGCCTAAACAGCAGTTGGACATTCCTCATGGGGTCTCAAACTGGAGAGGGTGCAGGCTGGGCTGAGAGATATCCCCCTCCCGCTGCCCCATGCACGATTACCTGCATGGATCTCTAGTATGTGATAATGTTTGTGAAAGCAATTTGAAATACTGCAAGTATTAGTTGGCCCGACAATTGTGGGTTATTGTTAAGCTGAAATACTCCAAGTATTATATAAATATTAGCAATGGTTAGCTTTTTCTAAATATTTAATATTTTGTAAATGTCTCAGGAATAGGATTCCTATCTCCTTCCTCTCCTTCCCACACACATTTTCTAGAATATTCTTGAGTGCTTAATAAATATTATGAAATGACTAAGTGATGTGCAAGTACCCATGAGGCATTTTTGATAAATGATTGTTTTTAAATGATGGAACAACTTAGGAAAACATTATTATATTGAAGAATCAAATATACATTGCATTTTAGCAATTTACCCCAAGAAAATGTTTTTATGAATAGCCATACTTTTTATAGCACTATTTGTCCCCTGGAACTCTTTTTAGATCATTGGTAAAAAGTTTAGTTATTTGTAAGCTAAGGGGACCTCTAACACTAGAGCTTCCTCAAGTAGTGGTAAAATAGCTTATTTAGTACAACTATTATATCATTCATAGTCTATTGGATTTCCCCAAATCTTTCACTAGCATACCTTTAAATGGGGCTTCTTGACCTGGGGAAGTAGAAGGGCTAGGTGGAGTAGGCATGATGTAGCATCAGATCTTCCCTTGGTGAGGGAACTTAACGAATTTCTGTGGTTGTAGAGTTTGAGACATTATAATCTTTTTTGAAGATATAATTAATAGGCCAATTACCCCATCTAAGGAATCTATGTTTTTATTATATGTGGTATGACTCTAGAAAAAATGTCTATTTCCTGTTCTCATCAGACCTTTGAGTGTAATGTATAGCTAAGGGACTTGAATTTATTCTAGAAATGCTTTGTAAAGCAATGTATTAAAAATATACTAAGATACTTAGAATATTTCAAACGGAAGAAGAGTTAGGAGGCAGATAAAAAGGCCTTGTTAATAAAAGAAAAATTACTTTCATGGAGCCACATGAATAGTTCACTATGGTTCTCCTGGGGAGAAAATACTCAACACATTGCTTTGTAAGTTGTATTTAATTCAACCCCCTTAGCTTTATTAAAATTCCTAAGTCTCCTAAAATGCTCAATTGTTTTAGAAATTACTCACCCTAAGTTTATTTCTAATAAATTAAAATAGACTGCTTTATCCTTACCTGTCTTTTAAGGATAATTAAGTTCATTAATGAAACATTGCACAAAGAACTTCATTATCCTTCTGTTCTCACTTAGTATAAGTAGGATGCTAATGTCATTCTAAAAGAGGAAGCCAAGAGTTTATTCTCTCCTTTTTAACTAGATGCATATCTTTGAAATTTTGCTGAGTTTTTAGATGTGAGGAAGGTGGAAGGAACAAGGACTATAGAGAAGATTACATTCAATAGAATGAGAAGTACAATTCTCACATGGTAGCCTCATTACCTGAGGATACCTCTAAAATTTTTTGTTTTTAGAATGATAAAGGTTCTGAATTAACCATTGTAGTCTTCTATTTTTACTTTGTTTGGCAGTATGTTAACATCCATGGTCAGGTGATCTTGCTCTCCATTTATATTTCATTGTGGGGTTCAAGTATCATACCTGGTTCCCCTTTATTGCTGTTGCCATTATCTGATTGCTTTAGCAGTTGTCAGTAAGAAGTTAAAAACACATTTTTCTCAAGATAAAAAAGCCAAAAAATGGGGACCTCATTTGAAATTCTGTTTATTGAAGGAAATGCACATTTGTTTTGTGCTAGTTTCTAAACAATTTGTGTAATGTCCAAAAGTAAGTGAACACGGTACTCTGAAAGTCTTAGCCTCAGGAATTTAGGAACAAGCCAAAATCAGCCGAAATGAGATTCTTTACCTTTGTGATTTGGAAAACTTCACTAAATAACAACACTCAAGTGGAGACATAGGAAGATAAATGAGGCACCATATTTTATTTGTAATAGAATAGAATTTTCTGAATAAACTTCATCAACTGGTATACCCCCAGAGAAAACTTACTCCAATTACCAAATTGTAGTGTTACACCAAAAATTAAACAAAATTATTTAGCACTTTTATACATTTAATGTAGCAGCTTCATCTTAAGACAGGGAAATAAATTGAAGCTTAATTTATAAAGCACGTAAAGTGCACTGTAAATAGATGAGATATTGTCACAGAGGTTGACTGTCTACTTTATGTGATGAACCACATGAAACCTTAATGGTGTTTTGGTAAATTAGTGTTGTCAGAGTTCAATGTCACTGTTAAAATGGTTGATTCGATAAAGGACTCCTGTGGTGATATATCTGCAAGTGTCCTTTGTTCTGTCAGATGTTGCACAAGTCCTTCTTAGTACCCTGAGAATGGCTCTTAGATTAGCAAATGTTTCTAGGCATGTAGCGATATATATGAGTGTTAGCTCTATGAATTCAACACAGTGAATCATATTACCAACTCCCAGTTCAAGAAAGGAGACCTTACCAGGACCCTAGAAAGCCCCACTCATGTGCCTAACACACTCACCCAAGAGTGGCCACTATCCTGATTTCAATATTGTGGATTAGTTTTGCCTGTTTTTAAACTTATGTAAATGGAATTGTCCTTTGTATGCAGTATCTTTTACTCAATATCAAAAACACTCTATTGTTTTTTTAACCATATAGCATTCTCTTAATCTACATGATAACACTTCTCCTTGAATGAAGCAGTGCCTTGTTTCTTTCTAGCCTTCTGATGAAGACACTGTTAGCCTCAATGTCCCAATGTCAAATATCATGGAAGAAGAACAGATCATCAAGGAGGACTCATGCCATCACCTTAGTCCCATAAAAGGTCTGAGAATGAAAGACAGTAAGAAAGTGCTCATTTTTTAATTTAAAATGCTGTGTTTACAATATACACAAATATGACAATAATAATAGTTAATTTTTATTGCACATTTCCAGGTAAGAGAAATGTACCAGGTACTATGCTAATTTGTGAAGATGATTTCATTGAAACTTCAAAACTCTAAAGTGGATACTCCTAATTATGTCAATTTTATAGAGGAAACTGAGGCTCAGAGAGTTTAACGTTCCAGTGATCATGCAGCTAGTAAATAGTGAAGCTGTTCTCATTCTGAAGATTTATATGGATTCTTTAAATCCATTATTTGAAAGAAAATATATGTAGATATATTATTTAGAATAATTCTATTGTAATACATAAAATCCCCAAATCTCATTGATTTAACACACTCCAAATTAAGTTCAAATAGGAGTTAGTGATTGATAGGCAGCTGCCCTCAAGTGGTGATTCAAGGACCCAAACTTCTTTCATACTGAGTTTCACGCTCTTTAACATAAGACTTCCAAAGTTTCTGAATCCTTCTGATTCAAAACAGAAGGGTGTGCACGTGGCGATTTGCTCAAAGAAGTTTTTATGGACTGGGCCTAGGAGGAGCATCCAGCACTTATACCCTAGATTTGGTTGTATGGCCACAGCTAACTACAAGTGAGGGTTGAGATGTAGGTGAGTTGTATCCCCAAGCTTGACTTTGGACAAGTTAATGGACCTTAATTCTCTCACCTGTACTAGTAAGTGATTAAACTGCTTGTATAGCTTTAAAAATTCTATGGTTCTTAGATCATATCAAAAGATGTCCTACATTTTTTCAAAATACTAGTAATATATTTCATATCTTACTGGTGTGTTTCATACAGTAAACCATATTACCAGCTCCCAGTTCAAGAAACAGGACTTTACCGGGACCCCAGAAAGACCCACTCATGAAGCTCTCCATTTGATTACATTATGGCAGTATTTAGGCTGCTCCTATTTGGTGATTTTTAAAGAAAATGCTAAAATTTAGTGTTTACTAATTTGTGACAGAGATTATTTCATGATGTATAAGTAGTATAGAATTAAATTAATATGCAGATTAATACCTAATGGTTTGAATATGCTTTTTTTAGCGATGGGTGAATCATTTAAACTAACTCAAACTTTAATGTTTGCTTTCACTTCCTACATTTAGGTTTTTTGTTCTTTTTTAAAAAATTAAATCTTTATTATTCAGATTATTACATTTGTTTCTCTTTTTTCCCCTCTATAGCACCCCTCGATCCAGCTCCCACCCTTCCCTCTGCCCTTATCTTCCTCCCATTGATCTCATCCATAGGTATATGATTTTGTCCAGTCTCTCCCTGTACACCCCTCACCCCTTTCCCCCTGAGAATGATCAGTCCACTCCCTTTCTGTGCTCCTGATTCTATTATATTCACCAGTTTATTCTGTTGATCAAATTTTTAATTCACTTAATTTTTAGATTCACTTGTTGATAGATATGTATTTGTTGTTCATAATTTTTTGGCTTTTACCTTTTTCT
>PVJN01003997.1:0-94016 GCA_004026805.1 Lasiurus borealis | reverse complement strand
GCTGTTGCAGCTCGGTGGGGTCTCAGGGAAGCACTAGAGCGTGGCAAACAACCATGGCTGCCAGTCAGCCCTCTCTGCCTCATTCTATTCAGTGTCCTGTGTCCTGCACCCCAGTCAGTAAACAATAGTCTGATGGCTGACAGTCCGGTTTCTCCCTGTATGAGTCTGGGTCCTCAGAATCTAACCGGAAACTGGAGTTCAGAGCAGTCAGGAACTTGTAATTCCCTCCCAATTGAAAAACAATAGCACATGCCAGCCTGATTCACGCACGTCTCCATATCTCTGCCTTTCTGAGGCTCTGCACGCCCTACCAGGTCTCAATGCACTTTTTTCTTCCCTTCTAATTGCAGAACTTCCACTCCGCCAGCTTTCCTGTGGTTCTGGGGGATAGTCGTTTAGTCTTTTAGTTGTAGTTTTGGTGTGGTTGTGAGAGGCAGCACGTGTAGGTGTTTACCTTATGTCGACATCTTGGTTCTCTCCCTCAGTAAACTTTCATTTACAAAACAAACCATGGGCCAGATTTGTACACACACATGTGTACACACACATGTACACACATACACACATATATGTGCATCCTGAGGATATGGTCATTCCTGATCCTTTTGGAAATAAGTATTTCTCCTGCTTCTCTATGCCCACAGCCCTGAGGTTTGGCATTTGCACATGTAACCAAGGGCACACACAGCGGGCAGAGGTGAGCCTCCTCTCCTTGCTGAGTTGACAGGCAGGTAGAATAAATGCAAGTCAAGAGTCCCTGCAGAAGGAGCCAGACCAACCAAGGGGACACCCAGCAGAGCTGCTGGTGTGGCCAGAAGCCAGAGAGACTCTGGTGTTGCCTGTGACCTGATGAAGGAGGAGCTGGGCCTCTGATCTCTGAGCAACTGTTAGGCTTCCTACCGTTCTGTGCTCAGGGCTTTGACCCCCTGGGCCATGGTGACCAAGAGACCTCAGGGCTTCTGCAGGAGGAGGCTGCACCATTGCCTGGGGCAGCAGGAGTCTTGCTCCCAAGCTCAGCAAAGACTTTCCATTCAGCACTCATCGCTGGGACTGGGTTTGTGTGACATCCTGGGGGCATGAGGACCCTACCAGTTTTAGCCTGGCTGATCAGTTATAGCCCGAGTACCCAGAAACTTTACATCCTTGCAGATGGGCAGGAGGTAATCCATTGATAAAAACATAGAGGAAATAGGCAGAGGGCCTCCAAGGTGTGGTCTGTGCTGGCCCAGGGCAGGCATGTATGATACTGGCCTTCACCTCCACAGTGTGGCCTGGTGTGAGCTCCCCTCCCTCTCCCCTCCTCCCCTCCCTCTCCCCTCCTCCACTCCCCTCCCTTCCTGACAGAGTTCCCTCTGGGCCAGGGCCCAGTCAGGCTGCTCCAGCTGATGCACTTCCAGCCAGAAGAGAAGCAGACACAGGTGCCACCCTTCCAAGGCCAACCTCCCTCAGCTCAGCTCTGGCCTCCTTGTCTGCAGCTCACAGGACTCTGCCACTCCCCTCTGGTTCCATGCTCCCTCACACCTGGACCAGCTCATCTAGTCATGACATCTCTGTCTCCTGCCCTTCCCAGGCACATTGCCTCTTCATTCCAGTCTAGCAGAAGCATCTGTTCCTTTGCATGTGCTGTTCCCTCAGTCTGGAATGCTTGTCTCTGTCTTTGCTCAACCTCTCTTCTGCTTTGGCCAAGCTTTCCATCTGCCCAGAGCTCCTCAGCTCCCCCTGAGTGAGAACTAAAATGGAGTCACTGTGGTCAAGCTGCTAAGTTATTGAAATCAACTGGGCTGGGCCTGAGGAGTCTTATTCCTATTCTGACTCTGGGAACTCTCGCTTCTGCATTTTCCCATCCTGCACCTGTACCTGGGTGGATATCTGCTTGTCCTGTGTCAAGGCCTGGACATACATCACAACTTTGGTTAACCACCTGAATGACTTTTGAATGATGATGTTTCAGGGCCCAGTCCCCCAGACATGTGACAATTACCATCTTGGACCAGTCGGGGCTAAGAATGCAGGACTGATTCTTCTGGAGCAGTGGTTCTCAACCTTCCTAATGCTGCAACCCTTTAAAACAGTTCTTTATGTTGTGGTGATCCCCAGCCATAAAATTATTTTTGTCACTACTTCATAACTGTAATTTGCTACTGTTATGAATCTTAATGTAAATATCTGTGTTTTCTGATGGTCTTAGGAGACCCTGCTAGCTGTTCTCGACCCACAGGTTGAGAACCGCTGTTCTGGAGTATGTGCTTTTCATAGTCAAACTCTCAGACTTCACTTTCTCCTCCAAACATACTGGGTGTTGCCTCCTAGTGTTTTCAGTTTGCAAACATTACGACTCTGGACTAGCCGAAACCAATTTGGCTCAGTGGATAGAGCATCTGCCTTTGGACTGAAAAGTCTCAGGTTCGATTCCAGTCAAAGGCATGTATCCTGGTTGGGGGCACATCCCCAGTAGGGGGCGTGCAGGAGGCGGCTGATTGATGTCTCTCTCTCATGGATGTTTCTGACTCTCTATCCCTCTCCCTTTTTCTCTGTTAAAAAAATCAATAAAATATATGAAAAAAAAAAAAGACTTTGGACTAAATCCTTATCACTTATTCCTAGCCAAAGCCTCCTGACCTCCTGGAGTAAGTTCAATGTCCTTCTGCCAATATGCCACACTAGTCATACCACCTGTCCCCGTGGGCAGGACTCCATGTAAGGGGCAGAGGAAGTCTAGGCCCTGGGGAAACCAGGGAGTTGTGTATGTTTTGTTCCAAAACAGGTGTCCTTTGCTAATGTAACCTGGAGGGGATCTGTTGCAATCAAGAGAGGTGTTTCCTCAGGCCAAGAGCGGATTGGAAGCTGTGGAGCCATTGAGAACAGTGAACAACAGGGCAGGTACCAGACCTCTGCCTCCTGAGTCCTGGAGATAAGAGCCAGGTGAACTGCGTAGTTCCAGCCTCAACACCAAGTCCAGAGGCAGCACCTACCCTGGGAACAGCGACTCTACTCAGCTCTGTGAGGATCAGCCAGCCCACCTACCCTGCCTTGTCAGGGTCCTGGGCCAGCAGCCTCCCCCAAAGTGTGGGTAGGGGGGGGGGAGAAGGGAGGTCTGGGAGGGGTGTGAAGTCTAGACCAGGACCGAGTGCCCACTCTGCCTTGCCTTCCCCACGGCAGGCCTCCCAGGCCCTGCTCCCCGGGACCCAGAGGTGTCTTAGCTCTCCAGGCAGTGGCAGAACCCACAGGCTGCTGCCTGCCACACGGTGCTGTGAAGGAGTTTGTTTCTTTTCTTTAATTTAACTTCTGGTTTGCTCTAACTGACATGAAAAGTTGCTTTAGCCTATGGTCTGCCACCTGCCACACCCCAAGTGGTGTTAGGACCGCAGACGTGTGCCACCTGCCCCTGGGTGCTCTAGGCGGACCGTGACCTCCTCTGCTGGTAACACTGCTTTCTGGCCCCTCCCTCACCAGCTGCCTGATGCCGCGGTGTCTCCAAGGAGGCTGTTTCAAACCTACAGCGAAGCCTGCCTGTTGTGACATCTGGGCTGGAGGAGGCCCTCGGAGGTCCCAGATGGAGAGGGATTGGCCTGGGGCCTGCAGCTTCAGCCTGAGTCCCAGAAGCCTGGGGGTAGTGGTGGGGACCCTGACAATTATGCACGATTGACTTTCTGAGCTAAAACTCAGGAAGCCGAGTGGCTCCCGTTAGCATGCACCCCTCCAGGATTAGGCCACGTTTCTCTCCCCGTGTGACCAGCTGCAGCCTTGTTTCTCCCCCGGCAGAGGCTTCACTTCCGGCTTCATTGGTTCATGCTTTTCTTTACTCACCATCATTTATGGTCAACCTTGTAGAAGAGATGGTTTTGACCTCAGACACCTCACCAGGTCTGGGGGCCAGAGGCAGCACAGAAGGATGTGCAGACACTCCCAGGGCCCCCACCAGGGCAGGGAAGACAAGGGGACAAGGAGGGCTGGGAGGGCTGGGAGGGTACCCCACCCAGGCTTCCCCCCCCCCCGCCCCAGGCTTCCAGCACAACTGCCAGCTCCATCTGGGAAGGGCTGAAACCAAAAGTGCAGGGGAGGAGGGGAGGGATTTTCTGCATGTCCCTCTCCAGTCCTGTCTCCAACAGAACTGAACTCAGCCAGTCCTTGCATCCTCTCAGGAAAGCAGCCTTTTTAGTCCCCTTTTTACAGACAAGGAGACAGAGGCACAGAGCAGGGCGTGACCTGCCCCAGGAACCCCCATTTATCATGGAGAAGAACACGGGGAAGGAGAGGCTGGCCAGCTGGCCTGGAGGGGAAGGGGGCCTGGAGTGACACCTTGGCCCATCTTCACCTGGACACTGGCTGCTGTGTCACATGCTGATGGGTGCCAGTCAGTGGTTCTCAACCTTCCTAATGTTG
Organism: Lasiurus borealis; assembly: GCA_004026805.1. Lineage (NCBI taxonomy): Eukaryota > Metazoa > Chordata > Mammalia > Chiroptera > Vespertilionidae > Lasiurus > Lasiurus borealis. Next base: position 89,633 of record PVJN01003997.1, on the reverse strand, counting down.
CGACCTTTTAATACAATCCCTCATGTTGTGGTGATCCCCAACCATAAAATTATTTTTGTCACTACTTCATAACTGTAATTTGCTACTGTTAATGAATCGTAATGTAAATATCTGTGTTTTCCGATGGTCTTAGGAGACCCTGCTAGCTGTTCGCGACCCACAGGTTGAGAACTGCTGGTGCCAGTGGTGAGTTGGGGTCCCCTGCCCTCAACCCCAGGTGCGATGTTCCTGGGAGGTGGGAAGGCCTGCAGCTCCACTCCTGTTGGCCAGGGCCCCAATCCTCCAGAGGAGGGAGCCTGGGCCAGGCAGGGGCCTGGTGTTTGGGCTTACTCAGAAAACTTACCCCTCCAGGGGCACCCCGCTAACCTTTCCTGTAATTCCTAGACTAGTTCTGGAGTCTGGCTGAGACCAAGTGATCACTGGGCTCTCCTCCCATACTGACAAGGCTGGGGGAGCTCACTCTTCCCCATTAGGGCTGCTCCGACTTGATCTCAGATTCCAGGGTGAACCCCTGCCTCTGCTCAGCCTTTCCCTGGGAGCCCCTCCACATGTCCCCCATTATTTCACCCATCTTCATGGCCAGAACACGAGGGGCCTGAATTCACCCCAGGAAGCAATGCTCGCGGTGGTCAGCCTGCAGGACCCCGAGCCCCACACTCATTTCTGTGAAACCTTAGCAAACGGCAGCATCATCGGGGCTTGGACTAGCCTCCCAGCTCCTCGCACGCCCTCTGGAAAACAAACAAGGAAGACATTGATCCCCAAACTCCTTCCTCCAAGGTCAGCCTCTTTCTGCCAAGATCTAAGAAAAGGTTTAATTTCAGCCACCTTCGCTGCCAGTTTTGTTTTGCACTGTCATCTTCCGACCTCTGCGTTGGAATGAGTTACCCTGGAAGGGCCCTGCCACTCTGACACCTCGATTCCGGTCCAGTGAAACTGCTAGACTGTGGCCTCCAAAACTGCCAGAGAATACATGTCTGTGTTTTAAGCCACCACGTTCATGATACGCTTTACAGCACCCACAGGACACTACATGGTTCAAGAGAAGTTCACCCAAAGGATGGATGCAAACGCATACACATCACATGCACCCGGTGCATGCACACATGCACACATGTGCAGAAACACACACAGAGGCACACACCGAGCCGTTCATCAACCCCGAGCTCTCCCTGCCACCCTACCCCCACTTTTGTTATGGAACCATTGGCGTTTTCTCTCTCCTTATGTCTTAGTCTGTTTGGGCTGCTATACCAGAATACACACCAATGAGGTGGCCTATAAACACCAGAAATTTCTCTGCTCTCAAGCCTGAAAGTCCGAGATGAAGGTGCCTGCAGATTCTGTCTGGTGAGGACCCGCTTCCTGGGTCATAGGGGGCACTCCTGTGGTAGAAGGTATGACTGAGCTCTGGGGAGTCCCTAACCCCATTCACCAGGGCTTCACCCCCATGTCCTATCATCATCTCCACAGGCCCCATCTAACACATCACACAGGGGGTTAGGATTTCAACATAAGAATTTTTTGGAGGGAATACAACCATTCAGCTAATAACACTTTGTGAAAAAGAACCTTGATAATATGTTTTTAGAAAATTACCAATTTTATTTAGGTTTTCACTTTTTATATATTTATATTAAAATATTTGATTCTGTAGTTATATTCTCTTCTTATTATCAAAGAATCAATCTTTTTTTTTATTCCCTGAAGTTAATTTTTTAAAAAAGTATGTTTATTGATTTCAGAGAGGAAGGGAGAGGGAGATAGAAGCATCAATGATGAGAGGGTCATCGATTGTCTGCCTCCTACATCCCCTCTACTTGGGATCAGGCCAAAACTTGGGCTTGTGCCCTGACCAGGAATTGAACTGTGATCTCCTGGTTCATAGGTTGACACTCCACCACTGAGACACACTTGGGGGCCTTCCTAAGTCTAATTTTGTTTTCTATTTCCTAACTTCAGGTTTTGCCTGAATTTCCTTCCTTTACTTTCTGCTGAATTTTGTTGTTGCTGTCGCTCACTATCCGAACTCTGAGATTGGATGTATATGCCAATCATTTTCAGTCTTTTGTGATTCTTCAGTCAATGCATTTAAGGCTTGACTTCCCCTCTCTTGGCACAATGGCTATATCCCATTGTTTTTTTGTAGATCATTCTCACTCATAAATAGAGTGCAATTTTGGTCTCATTCCCTCATTTAACTCAGTACAGTAAATTGTTTAATTTCCATGGTATTACATTTCCCCTGGATAATGCTTTTCGGCTCACTTCCTCTTTTATTGTCTGGGCTCTGAGAAGATGACACGCACAGTTTCTTCCTTGGGTAATGTATTGGGATTCTGGAGGGCTCCAGGCCTGATTAAAATTATGTCAATGCTCATGGGCTTTTGAGAAGGGCCTACATGTTTTCAGTGAGGGTTTGGGCAGGGAGCTGGTTCTTATCTTCTGGAGGAGTGGTCGGCAAACTCATTAGTCAATAGAGAGGCAAACCTCGAGCCTCATGCGGTTCTAGAGCTACAGTTTGCCAACCACTGCTTTAAAGGGACAGGCACAGGGACTTTGCTGGCTGGCTGGCAGTTTTCTCATGGTGGGTGGGGCTCAAGACCCCCAGAAGGAGGGTGAGCCCAGGTGTTAGTGGCACTGGGTGTCTGTCCTGGAGAGTACAGGAGGGATCCTTGGGCAAAGAGGAGTGAGGCTGACTGTGGGAGTTGGGGAGTCAGGTTAAGGGGGGGTCCTGCCCTGCACACTCCTGGGCACTGCCATGTACCACCTCCCCGGCTTGGTTGTAAGTTCTTGCGGAAGTGTGTCCTCAGTAAGACTGATAACTTACCCTGGGCAGGACTGTGTCCACTCAGTCCATCACCTGGAGCCACTTAGCAGTGTGCTGGATGCTCCCAGGTGTCCCACTCCAGGGCACCTTCTCTAGACCCTGTCCCCCCACTGCCTTATGTGCAGGTCACAATAGAGCCATGTCCAAGGAGCCCCCAGCCTGCTCCCTGCACTGGACCCAGCTCAGGATAGGTGCTGAGTGTCCTGATTTATTAGCTACACCTCACAAACAACACAGTGGTCCACAGAGAGGGACAGCTCTTCCCATCCCCTACAACCTGACACAGCTCAGAGCATGTAGGGCCTTTGAGGATGCCCAGAGGAGGGGAAACCACAGAGGGGCCAGGAGAGGAGAAAGCAGAGGGGCCGGTGTTGGGGACATCACTGACTTTTGAAGAGTCAGCATTTCCTTCTGGTCTGGGTCACTAAGGGGCTGCTGGAAGCAGCTGCTCTGTGGACACGGGTCCCCACAATGGGCCCTGGCCCCAGCTCAGCCACTCGGCTGCCAGCTGCTGCTGGCCAGACACACTGAGTCAGCAGCCAGCCATCTAGCACACCCTCGCCTGAGCCCAACGCAGTACAGGTCCCTCTGGGCTCCCACATCAGAAGCCAGGAGTCCATTCATTCTGGGCCTTGCCAATCTCCACTCCTTGCTGGATAGGGGTCTCCCAGCTCTGTTCTGTCCCACCCATCACGTTGGGTTCCAAGTCTGGGACCTCAGCAATGCCTTGCTCCTGCGGGCTCTGTCGCTCCATGAAACGGTATAACACAGGAGCTGCCTTCTGGGTTACTCTCAGTGAGGTGAGATAAGGAATTGTGAGGGGCAGGTCCCCAGCTCTGCCCACTCTGCAGGGGATGAACCCACATTGATTGAAGCCTGGGTGGGCCAGCAACCTGGAATCTGCTTCCCATCATCCCCAAGGTCTGCCTGGCCCCCTGCCTGGCCCCGTGCCCCTCTGCTTGGAGCCCCGAGAAGCCACTGGAATTGTGGGGTGTTCAGCCAGGGGTCTGGCTTAGACTGACCTCAGGCACCCTCCTAATGTCAGGGGACTTTTCAACTCTCTCAGCTTTGGTTTCTTCATTCGTAAAACGGGGTCATCGTTGTGCCTCCCCATGCAAGAGGGTGTGCATGAACCGAGCTCAGCTGTTTAAATGTAAGCATTTTGCAAATTCTGCATCACGCTGCAGATGCTGGGGAGGCCCCGTACTGCTGCGAGCCAGGAGCAGGTGCTGGTGTTCCAATGCGGCCTGTCCAGCTGAAGCCTCCAGTCAGCTCTCCTCTGGCCAGGTCTGCCCAGACTCAGGCTGCCCTCCGGTCAGTGGGTGGAGAGTCCCAGCCCTCCAACTGGAGTCTCCAGCCGGCTCCTGGATCTGATCCGCGCTCACATGCTGCTGGGCCAGTGACAGGGGTTCTGCTGAGCCACCTTCCCTGCTTTCAGACCGGTGTCTGGTGTCTGGTCTCCACCTCATCTCACCAGCCCCATGTTATGCTGGTGAGGTTCCTAAATGCTCTGCACACACGCTGGCCTACCAGTTGGGAGTTTGTGCCACACCCTCCCTCCTGCCCAGGAAGGCGGCCAGACAGTCTGGTTCTCAGACAGTTCCCACACTGCCTGTTGGCTCACATAGTCTACCTTTCCTCAAATCCCAAGGAGGGCATCGTCCCCACTTTAAACATGACCTGAGCCTTTCACAGGATGGAACAAACGAGAACTTAGAGGATGGGAACATTCCAAACAGGGATGAAGGCAGGAAGGCTGCATGGAGGAGGCATCCCAATAGGGCTTGGGAGGATGGGAATTCTGTTTTAGGGAAAGGCCACAAAGCTGAAGAGAGAGTGTGACTACAGAGTGGGCAAGACCTGCAGTGGTGCAGCTGGGCGGACACACCTGGAGAAAATTCACAGGGACCAAGTCTCAGCCAGAGGAGTGGGGCTCTGTTGGTGCAGGATCCGGAATCCAGATCAGGGAAACTGTCCTGCACAGGCCACTCTTGGGGCCTGGACCTGCTTAGCCGGCTGAGCAAAGTTGAGAAGAACAGGATCACCACCACGCTGGCTTGGAGCAAGTGCTTTCCTTCGTTTTCCCCACATGTAAAATGCAGCTTTGGATCCATAAGGACCTTCTAGCAATGGATATGGAACCTCACACCCTGCTGCTGGAGCTTGGCCCCACTCCAAGCTCAGGACTCTAGACTGGGGAGATAGTTCTCCCAGTCGGACACCAGGCTGGACACGCCCCACCGTTGCTATGGCAGCAGCGTTGCCAGGCAACAAGGGGCTGGAACTTGACTACTCTGGGTTGCTATGGGAACCAGGCCCGGCCTCCAGGGGCCTGGTCTCTGGTGGGGCCCTTCCAGTATTCAGCAGGTGGTCCAGACAGGGAGAAGCCAGCCCTGGCTGTGGGCATCAGCAGAGGAGCCGGGGCCTGGTGGTTCCTGGTGGGGGCGAGGCTGCAGACTGCTGGCCCAGACTGAGGCTGGGCAGCCTCTTTCACACCTCAAGGCCACCCACCTGGACTCCCACAGGTCTCCCTCCCAGCTCCGCAGACCTGCATATTTTCTGTGACTCTGGCCATTTTCCCTCTCTCACTGCCATTGTGATTGGACTCCTCCATTACAGACTCTCACTGCTTATTGTTTGCTTTTATGGAAACTGTTGCCTTCTTGGTGATAATTTTTCTTACCTGCCCTCACACCGCCTCCCACAGCTTTACAGTGATCCCCTACGCTTTCTGGGTCGACCATCACTTCATCTTTGAATAAGGATCATTTTGTTTCTTTCTTGCCAATATTTTTACTTTCTAATTTTTCTTATTTGTGATGGCAAATGCTGATCCTACTAAGTAAAATGGAGGTGGCATGCATGTCCTTAATCATAATGGGACCCTTTTGTTGTGTCCCCATTACAGGTACCATTGTATAGGTTTGTTGTGTGCCCAACCCTGGTCTCAGCACTCACCTGTGAACCCTCAGCACTGCTGTATGGGGTGGGCAGTGTCCTTATCCGTCTACGGAAGAGGTGACAGGCCTAAGCAGTAATGAACTTACCTGAGTCACACCACTGAGACTGAAGCTGGGCTCTGGTCCTGGCTGCCCCTTGCTGGACACATCCACCACGACCCTGCAGGAGCCATCGGCCTTTGCAGCATCTGTTGACATCATCCTATTTCTTTTAATCCTGTGACTTACGAGAATGGTAGACTTTATACAGCCTCCAATACTGAACCGCCTTTGCATCTCTGAGAAGAACTCAGTCATGGTATAGAATCATTTTAATGTATTTAAAATGCAAGCTGTGGGTGGCTTCTCGTTTACTGTTCTTCTCACCCGCTCCCGCAACACACACACCCGAACCCCGTCTCCCTGTGGTCTCCTCTCTACACCAGAAGGAGCGGTTGGGTCCACAAGCACTAAAACATGAGTTTGATCATTTTCTGAGGACCTTTGGTTTGCGGGTAGAAAGAAGGGCAGCAGCCCCAGCCAGAAGTGAGGAGATTCCTCGACTCAGTTCTGAACCCATCAAATTTACCAGTTTTCTTTCCAGAAGCTGGTTGGGGGTCCAAACAGAAGGGAGCCCTTGATTGGCCCGTTAACTAGCTTACAGGTGCATTTGAAATGTGCCCCGAGTGGACATTTTCAAACCAGAGGAGTTGGGATGTGCGGGGTGGAACACACAGCTGAAAGGAGATGCTGACTCGAATCTTAGACGACGGAATCAGAACATGGTGCTGAAGAGGCAACAGGCCCCAAATGGAGTCAATTGTGCTGCATGCATGCCACCAAGCCGACTGAACACCTAACCCATCTGAGGTTGCAGCCTCTGCTGGTAATTTAAGTCAGCCTGGGATTTCCTGGTCAGCACCAGAGAGGTCATCCCCAAAGACCCCGTCTGTCCTCCAGAGGATGCTGGCAGAAACCTGAGACTATCTACTCTTCGAGAGAAATTTCCCTACCCCCTTTCTGTCTATACAAACCTCTCTTTTCTGCAGCGTGGAGGAGGTATCTCTACTTGCCAAATGGGACACTGCCCGATTCATGAATTGTTGAATAAGGTCAGATTGATCTTTAACTTCACTGTTGAATTTTTGTTGTTGACAATGGGTTGGAAGACCATAGGGGGTGCTGTTGCAGGGTTACAGTGTGAAGACTGTCAGTCCAGTCATTTGTTTGGGGGATGTTGGGCGCGGGGGCGGGGGGGTGCACTGACTCCTGTCATCACCAGAAGGCGATGGGATAGGGTTAGAAAGAATAAAGAGAAGAGTGAGAGCTACAGAGGACAGAAGGGCCAGTGTGCAGAAGCTAGGAGGTCCCAAAAGAAGGCAGATATTGCAACAGGGAGCAGAAAACATTTGAAAAACAATAGAGGAGATACATTTTCCAGAACTGAGGAAAAATAAACAAACTCAGACTGAAAGGGCTCACAGACTTCAACTGGAGAGAGACAGAGAAACCCACATCATCAGAAAGTTCTAGAACCATCCTGGGCACAAGAACCCGATGGATGCTGCACTTCTCAACAGAAAACAAGGTAACCACAAAGCAATATTTTTTTTAAAGTATTGAAGGAAACAAACTTTGCACCTGGAACTTTACATCCGGCCAGATTGAAAGTATAATTAAAGTATCCTCAGGAGCACCAGGCTTCAGAATGTTTCTCAACCCCAAGACTCCCATTAATAATGCTGTGTATTGCATAAGTAGCACAAATGCAGGAGAAGCTCCAAGAGGTATGGAACATCAGCATTACCAAGCACCTTGGGATGTGAATGAATTGTCTTAAACAAAAGCAAAGCAATAACTCAGAGCGACAATTCTGGACAACATCAACAGTTAAAGTACTTGATTATTAAGGGAAGATATAACTAGAGGGGTACACAGGGCTAACAAAGAAAAAGGTCTAAATCAAGGGCAGTGGCCACACAATAGAAATAATAAAGGTAAGTCAGTAGAAGAAAAGTCACCATACTCAGTGAGAACGAAATAGGAAAAGTTATATAGTGAATGTAAATTTCTAGTAAGATGATAAAACTGATTCTTGATGTAACAGTAATTACTAAAAATGTAACTAAATTAAATTCCAATTAAAAGGTATAGATTAGACTTAGAAATTTCAACAATGGATTGCCTAAAAGAACAAAGTTTAAACCAAAAATGTTGGCAAGAAACATACCAGACAAGTAATGAACTAGAGGAAACTGGGTCGACACCTTAAAATATGACATTCAAATTTGAGACAAAAAGTAAAAATAGGAAAAAACCAACAACAAAGAAAGCCACCACAAGCATGCTAATGAAAGGGGTCACACTCCTCAGAGTCATCAGTGAGCATCACATCCCATCTGCCAGAGCTGCAGGGAGAAGGAGATATTTCAACACTTTAAAAAATACATATATATTTTATTGATTTCAGAGGTGAAGGAAAAATGAGCAGAATCTGTAAATCTGAACTATTCCCAGTCAACTGCCAGGCGTGCAAAATGGAAACCATCCCCACATGCCACGATATTTTGAATTTAATAAGAAATCAATTTGCAATGAATACTATAAAAATAAATGTATTACAATTCAGGTGTTCTCGAATATTTTCAGTTGAAAATTCTCACGAAAAATAATTTTAAAGCGTCTATAGCGTACAAAGGGTTAAATATGTATAGGACTCTACCTCCATCAAACAGAGATGCAAAATATTTACAGAAACAGACCATCTGTTAGGCCCTAGCGAGGCCTCAATAAATTGCCCTGAGGCCCCTTTGCCCCATGCTCTAAGTCTAAGAGAATGCCCTAAATGGACCTGGTCAGTGGGTGCCCCTGTCCTCCAGCTGGTTTCAGCCTAACGGAGCACTACCCAACCCTGGAAGGAGGGAGAGTGAGGTCCAGGGATTTGTTGCCCACATCCTTCCAGGCTGGCTGCACCCTCAGCTGAGGCCTTTCTGCTCCTACCAGAGGCCTTGCCCTCTTCTTCCTCCCAGCCCCCACAGCCTGTGGTTTCCCTACCTTCTACCCACCCCTTTGTAAATGGTCACCCTTATCAAACACTTCTCAAATTACCCAACTTGAACCTGCCATCTGCTTTCTGCAGGGATCCGGACTGAACACAGGCCTCGCTCTCAAACAATAATGCAATTAAATTAGAAATTGGTAACAGAAGATTATAATAAAAGAGGTCCTATTGTAAAGTAAATAACATTGTTAAATAACCCATGGGTTTAAGAGGAGGTTATTAGGCACATTAAGAAATATTTAGATCTAAATGATAATGAAAGCATTGTATGTACATATTTGTGAGAGTCAATTAAGGTGGTGGTGATGTAGAAGGAATTTTGTAGTTCTAAATAGATCAGAAAACCAGAAGGCTTAAAAATGAATAGCTAAACATTTAGCTCACGTGCGAGCAATAGACCAAATCCAAAGCACCTAGACAGTAGAAAATAGATAAGTACAGAATTAAATGAGATAAAGGGAAAGATGAGAACATTAACAAACCTAAAACGTGGTTCTTTGAGAATGTTTTAAAATATTAAAGAAGAAAAAATGCAAATAAGTAAAATACAAAATAAGCAAAATAAGTAAAATGCAAAATAAGCACAGAAACAATATGCTAGTACAGAAACAATAAGAATAAATAACTAGTAATTTAAAAACCTCAATGAAATAGATCAATTCTTAGAAACATGTAAAATGACAATGTTGGCCAAATAGAGGACTTGACCAGTTCAATAAGTATAATAGAAATGGAAATGATAAAGACTCCCCCCACCCCCCGACACACACCCCCATTCCACCTCCAGGGGCCCAGATAGTTTTGTTTTTTTTCTATCAACAGTTTGTAGGAAAAATAATTTCTCTTTTAGGTGGTTCCAGGAAATAGAAAAAAAAAGGAGGAGCTGTCTAGGGCCTTTGGAGGGGAGAGGGGAGGGATGGTCTCCTTTGCAGACGTGGGTATGTCTATGCCCTTGTTTCTTTCAAGGCACGTGCCACACGGATGGTGCAAACTGAGGTGAAGCACTTCCCTCGCTGGGCTGTGTGCGGATTAGATGGTCAGCAGAGCAAAGCCCTCTCAGCAGCGGCACAGGGCACCTGCCGGCCCAGGGCGGCTCAGCCCGGGATGCTGAGGATGCTGGGCTGGAAGGCGATTGGCCGGGGCTCCGAGTGGCATGACGTCACCGCACCCAACTGCAGTTCCGGTGGGTGAGCTGGCCCCAGGCTTTGTCAAAGTTGCCCAGCGCGGGCCGCGGGGAGAGGTGGGCGGCGCGCACAGGGATGCCCGGCCGTCCCTGGCGCCCAGAGAGCGGGTTGATGGCGTCTGGGCTGGGCGTGCGGAGCCAGAGCAGCGGGCGGCTTGGTGGCTCCGGGCAGTGAGGCTGCGAGCCAGCCAGGGTGTGAGCACAGCGAGGGGCTGCAGATCCGGAGGGGAAGGGGGAGCGGGCGGAGGGCGGGGGTCGCCGCCAGGCCCGTGGGCGGCTCCGCTGGAGGCGGGTTGCATCATCCTGCCGGGAGGGCTGCCGCGATGCTCCGGCCTCCGGTCCGCGCTCCGGCCGGACTCACCTGCGACACCTGAGCCGGGGTCGCCTTCCCGCGCCCGCTGCCGCCCTCCGGGTAAGGAGCCCGCCGAGCGCCGTCCCCCCGCAGGGCGCCGCTGTGTGTGCTGCGGGCTGCGGGCGGGGGCGGTGGATTTCGTGTTTCATGTGATGAAGGTCAGGGTCAGAGGGCCCGTGCGGATTCCGCGGGCAAGTTGCTGGGGTGGGGTGCGGGGTAGGGGGCCTCGGGCTGCGCGCCGCCAAGTGCAATTCCTGGAGGGCGTGCGGGGGCTGCGCCAGCAGAGGGGGCGCCGCGTCGAAGCGGGGTGTCAGCCCCCCCACTCCCCCCCCCCCCCCAGCGCGCTTCGGTGCCGGCGGTGATGTCACAGCCGGGACCCGTCCTCCTCTGGCTCCCTCTGCCCCCATCCCCGCGGCGGCCGCGACGCCCGTCCTCTCCCCGCGCCACAAACCAGCTGGCGGCGGGGCTCGGGCGCCGCGCGCAGCCAACCAGCGCGGCGGGAGGGGCGCGGGGCTGGGCGGGGCGGGCGGGCGGGGGGCGCGCAGCCCGTCACGCGGCGCCGCCGTCACAGCGCCCAGGGCAGCCCCGGAGCAGCAGCAGCGGCAGCAGCAGCAGCAGTAGCAGCAGCTCCTCGGCGCTCGGGGACCCGCGCCCCTGCCCCTGCCCGTGCCCATGCCGGGCCGCCGGCACTGAAGCCGAGAGGTAAGGCCGCCGCCCGCCGGGGCCCTTCGCCGCGCCCCCGGGCATCCCGCACCTGCACCCCGCCTCCTGCACCGGCCCCGACTGTCCCCCCGGGCGCGGCCCGAACCGCTGTCGTCGGGCGGCCCCTTCCCTGCCCCCTCGCTCCCCGGCCCCGCGGAGAACAATGGGGCAGATGCCGGGGTGTCCGCCCTTCGTTCCGAGCCTGGCCGGGCCCTCCGGCGCGGCCCCTTCACCGCGGCTGGTGCTGCGCTGCGGCAGGACCCGCGGCTGGTGCGGGCGAGGGTCGCCTGGTGCGGGCGAGCGCTGCCGGCGGCATCCGGAGCCTCCATCCCTCCCCGCCTCCTCCCTCCGCGGCTGGACCCGCTCCGGAGAGGAGCCGGGGCGCTGGGATGCGGCGCGGGCCGCGCTGGACCAGCGGGGGCGGGGCGGGATGGAGAGGAGAGGAGAGGAGAGGAGGCTGGGATGGATGGAGGCGCAGGGGAGGGCGCGGCGGCAGCGGCCGGCTCTGGGGAGGTGGGGGCGGGTGCTCCCGGGCGGGGGTAGCTGCCCTGGTCCCCAGGGTCGGGGAGGGCAGAGGCTGGAGCCAAGAGCCACAGAGGCGGCGGGCTAGGCCCGGCCCGAGGCCTGGTGCGCACCTCCGCAGCCGCCCCGCATCCTTCCCCAGCCGCGCCCCCTCCCCCGGATCCCCCGGGGAGACCAGGGCCCGGGGAGGGGCCGCCAGCAGACCGGGCCGGCGTCTACGCAGCCCGCGCCCAGGAGCAGGTGTGGCCCGGCCGCGGGCGGGGAGGGGGCTGCGGGGCTGCGACATCGCGGCTGTGACGCTCCCCGGGGGCCCGGGCTCGGATGTCAGGGAGGAGCGCGGTGGATGGACCCTCGTCCTCGCCCTTTGAGCTGCCCCTGACCCTCACTCTCCCCCCAAACCGAGGCGCAGCCCTCGAGCTCCGGGAGGGACGGGAGCAGCATCCCCGCGGAGTGGGGGTCCGCAGTGGGCGGGGCGCGCGGGGGGCGGGAGGGCGCGGGCGCCGGGCGGTGAGCGGAGGAGGGGAGGGAGGGAGGGAGGGAGGGAATGCCAAGTCATGGGGCCTGCAGGGCGCGGGCGCGACGTCACCCCAGTGCGGACCCGCTGCGCGCCCACGTTCCCCGGAATAGGGACCTTTCCCTGGAGACCGGCGGACCCCTCCCCACGCGGCGGCTCCGCCCCCGGGGGCGCTGGCCTTGTAGGATGAGAGGCCAGTGGGGGCTGGCGGGTGGGAGCTTGCGGCCTCGGAGAGGCGGAGGTGCCCTGGCCCCATCCTAACCCTGGGGACTCAGGCTCCCGTTCTGGCACTAGCCACATCGGGCCCTGCTCTCTCTGCCCGGCTCAGCTGGCCCAGGGGCTCGGCCCGGCCCCCCTTGCCCATCCGCCTCTCTGTCTGAGAATGTAGCTTCGAGCCTGGAAACTGTGGGGTCCAGTGTGGGGGGTTGGGGCTGCACCTGCGGCGGCCATTTTGCAGGTGTGGCCGTGGGATGACGGTGGTCAGGTCTGGAGCAGAGGAGAGGCACCTGCAGTGGGGTGCAATGGTTGCCGTGCAGGGTGAGCATCGGAAGATGGGCAGAATGTCCTCGGTGGGGTGTGGTCCACAGGGCAGTGAGGCTGGGATCAGGTGTGGAGTCAGGGCTTCCTAACCCCAACGCTGTCAGTGAGGGCCCCCTGTAGGGACAGGCTTGCCTGCTGCCTGCTGTATGTTCCCCTCCCCCGCCTCCCCCTGTTTTCTACCCCTCCCCTCATTGCCCCACAGACTGTCCCTTGGGGCCTCCTGCCTCACAGCTCGGTGGACACCGAGGTTCTGCTCAAAACCCAGAGCTGCTGGAACTGGGGTTCAGACCCAGACCCATGGGTGAGGGATTCCGGACAGCAGCCTTGCCCCTTCCTGTCTTCCCTGGTGTCACCACTGCTGACCCAGGGCTGACGGTGACCTCTGGAAGCAGAGCAGGGAAATCTTCCCATGGGCTCTATGGAGGGCCAGATGGAGCTGTGGGAGGGACAGGGGTGGAGGTGGAGGTGGGAGCCTTGGGGGCTGGGGAGAGCCTTCCTAGGCCACTCGGCTTGCTTGGGCCAGCCAAGGACGGCGAGCTGGGTGTGGCAGGCGGGGAATGTTCTGAAGGGGTCCTAATACCACAGGATGGGGACATGGGGGCTGTGGAGAGGCTACCAGCGCTGGAACCATGCCCTGGCCTTTAGGATTGCCTGGCCGGGGCACATATCCAGATGACCATGCACTTCTAAGAGCCAGGAGGGCCTGCAGTGGAGAGTGGCTGGTCCGAGTCACTTAGCAGCTAATGACCCCCAGGATGAGCACGTGACTGTCCTCCTGCCCAGCTCACTTAGTGTTCTTAGGCCCAGGACAGGGCTCACCACCCCAGCGGCTACGGGGAACCAATGTGTCATCTCCACAGTGGGCCAGTATGTCCTCAGATGTTTGTTCCCTTCGCTGACTGCCTCTGCCACCTGGTTCTCCCTCCCCACCCCCCGAAGGCATGCCCAGGGCTGGGGCAGAGGGCCTGGTGAGGCCTGTGCCCCATTCCCCACCTAAACTAGCAGCTTTGCTATTTGATTGCTGACAATGAGCAGGTGTGTTTATTTTTTATTTTTTTAAATATGGAACGCTTCGAGAATTTGCGGGTCATCCTTGCACAGGGGCCATGCTAATCTCTGTATGGTTCCAGTTTTAGTAGATGCGCTGCGGAACTGAGCACGACCAGGTGTGTTTAACCCTGGATCCTGGCTGCTGGCTGGGCTGAGGGGTGGTGGATGGGCCAGGCAACCCCATAGCCCCCAGCCCAGTGCCATCAGGACCCGGTGAAGTAGTCATTGTATTGGGGTCATTGGAAGGGTGGAGGGCATAGTCAAGGTCAGCTGTCAGCTGAGGCTGAGCCTCCTGACCCCTCTTTGTCCCTCTCAGCCCCTCCTGGGGGCCTCGGTGCCCCCACCCACAACACCTCACACCTGCTTTCTCCCAAGTTCCCCTGGCTTAGCCTTGGAAGCTGACGCTGAACCCCTTGTGGCCTGAGTGCCACCCTGATCCTGACACTCTGCCTGGGTGGCTGGCCTCCCCCCCTCTCTAAAGCCTCCTCACCCTGGATTTAATCCTTTAATCCCCAGCTCCCTGGGGTGGGGAAGCGAACCCCCCTCCACCCCATCCCCTTGCTCAGATTTTATTCCCTAGAGGGGCACCTAAGGAGGGCAAGTCTGGACCCTACCTGCCAGGTTCCCTGTTCTTACTCCTTCCCCTTCCCTTTCCCCACATGGCCCTTGGGCTGGAGCAGCCATCCTGTACACACACACACACACACACACACACACACACTTGCACACTCACCTCACTACACATAACCACACAGGTTCACACACTCATTCCCACATACACACACACACACACACACACACACACACACACAGAGTTTGTAGCCAGCTATGTCCATGTGAGGTTCTTAGGACCCCTCAAAGGCTGCCACCACTTTGAAGCCCTCTGTGAGCACCCCAGGGTGTTAGCATGGATATTTATTGGGTGCAGATTCTAGTGCACACATCACGTGAGTCTCTTGTTGATGTCGCTGAGACTCCACGAGGCAGGTGTCCCAGGCTTGGAGACTGAGGCTCCTGAGAAGGGTGTGCCTTGCCAGGGGGGACCTGGGACTCTCCCCAGCTTCCTGTGACTTCCAGAGCTTTCTGTCCCCATCTCGCTCCCCCCTCCACCCACCCTAGCGCACTCTCCCCCTCCACCATGGCCCAGCACAGTGCTCCGGAACAGCAGGCACTCACTCAGTAAGTGCTGTTTCCAGGTTGAGCCTGTAGCTTTTTAACCCAAGTGGTCCATTTCCTGAGGGCCCAGGGCGAGCAGCTGCCACTCTCTTAGGATGGGGTCCTCTTTGTGTCTCCCACTCAGGGCCTGCTGGTCCCCGAGGCAGCTGCCTCCCTTCCTCTGGGTCTCCTGAAATGCAGCTCTTGGGTTTCCAGTGGAATGGCCCCAATTGCTCTTGCAGGTCCCACTCCCTGCAGACCCCCTTTTCCTTGCACCAGCCTCTGGCTTTCCTTAGATCAGTGGTTCTCAACCTTCCTAATGCTGCGACCCTTTAAGACAGCTCCTCATGTGGTGGTGACCCCCAACCATAAAATTATTTCCGTTGCTACTTCATAACTGTAATTTTGCTACTGTTATGAACTGTAATGTAAATATCTGATATGCAGGATGTATTTTCGTTGTTACAAATTGAACATAATTAAAGCATAGTGATTAATCACAAAAACAATATGTAATTATATACCCAGGAGTGGCCTGGAGGGGTGTCAGGAGTCCTGGGTCCCACTCCTGGTTCTCAGTTTCTTCCTCCATCTGTCACCATCTCAGGGTGGGAAGGGGCAGGACTGGACCATTAATGCCCAAGGCTAGGGGGGCAGTGGGCCCAGGCTTCTGCAGGGCTATCATGGGGCTGAGGCAGGGGGTTCACTCAGCTGCCTGGTGTCATCCTTCACCTGTTTCTGGGGCCAGGGCCACACCATGGCTGTGATCCCTGGTGCCTGGGAGGCAGCAGTTGCAGAGTGCAGTGGGCCAGGGCTAGCCCAGAGGAGAAATCTTAAGGCCGTATCTCTCCCCTTTGCTCCGACATCACCGTCAGGCACGACCTTCTGGGTGTCTTTTCCTAGATCTGAGCTGTCTTTTTCTTATGTTGTATGCATTTCTTCCGTCCTCACCTTTCCCCAGTCCTCAGCCACACTCTTTCTTTCTGGTGCCCACACCCCGGGAAGCCATCTCCATCCCTGAGTTGGAGTCTGTGTTCCAGCCCCCAGGGCTGCTTCTTTCTTGGTTTCCTGTCCTGTTTTGCTGGAGCACATCCTTGTGTGACTTCCTAGAATGGGTGACGAGTCCTTAGCTGAGGGAGAGTGTCTTTGCTCTGCCCTAATCCTCGTGGATGGTGTGTTGGACAGCACTTATTTCTGGTAAATCATTTCCCTGAGAACGCTGGCTGCAGAGTCTTCTGGGAAGTCTTTTTCAGCGACTCCCATTTCCTCTCTGGAATCTCTCAGGATCCCTTCTCACTGAGAGGCTCTCTCCTGGGTGGGTCAGCCCTTTCCACTGAGGACCGGCTCTCTTCTTCCATTAGCCCACTGCTCCTCCCTGCTCATTTTCTCCGCTGTCTTCCCAGAAATGCTGCGTTGGTCTTCTGTATTCTTGCCTTTCCCCTCACACATTCTGTCTCTTTGTTTTGGTTCTATGCTCTGGACAATTTTTGGCCTTCACTTTTGAGTTCTCTTCTGGAATTTTGTGTTCAGCGTTCACGTTTTGTCTCTGAGAGCTCCGTCTTCCTTGTCTAGAACCTTCCCATTTCATAGCACCCTCTTCTTGTTTGGAAAGTGTAGTGTCTTCTTGAAACATTCTGAGTGCATTCAGAGGTTTGGGGGGTTCGTTCCTTGGTTTTGCTTTTGACCCACGGTTTCTCTTTCCCTGGGGCTTGTTTTCTGCTGGTTAGTCAGTCCTTCACTTGGAAGCTCGGTGCCCTGCTTTCACACGTGAAAGCCTTGTTGGTCCATTCAGGTGAGGGAGGTTCGTCAGGCTGGTGTCCCGTGATCTGAGTGGGGTTCCGTCAGGAGCTCAGTGGGGTGTGCATTGGCAGGCCCTGCTTTAGGTGGAGCGGTGGGAGCTGGCTGCCCAGCTGTCACCCGTACCAGAATGCGGGGTGCCAGCATTCACACCGAAGACTTCCCTCTTGCCAGACGTTTTCTTCCATTTCTGTAGAGAAGAACCTTCAGCTGTTTGCCTGGACATTGGCAGCCTCTGCCCCTGTGAGGCGGGGCAGGGGGATGGGTGTGGCTGTTCTAGGACACACTGCACCCGAGGTGTCCTTTTCAGCCTGCACCTCCTTGCCCAGCCTTGAGTCTGTGACCACCTCGTCATCACTCCTCGCACATGCCCTCTCCCCCGAACCCCCTTACCAGCAGCCAGCTGCTTCCCCTAAAAGGTCCCCAAAGAAGCTTTCTCATCTCTTCTCAAAGTTCTGACCCCTCCTGGCAATGTTGGGGGAAGCTTGCCCTTCCTCCTGCCCTCCAGCATGTGATGTGTCTGATGCAGTCATCCCAGTCTTCCCACCTTCACACTCCTCTGCAGCCCCATCCTGGCTCTGCCACAGGCAACAAGGATGAGCTCTGGACTCCTGACACATCAGTCTGAGTTCTTGCTCCCTTTCATGACAAGACATCTCAAAAGAAGTCAAGTCTTTAAAAAAATATATAGGATACGTTAACAAACGTTTAGCCATGTGCTCACCATCAACCTTAGAAATAAAGCATTTCCCTGCTCCTACAGTGTTCACACCCACAGGCATCTCTGACCCTCCCAGGGAGCAGGGTCTGGCATTACTCCACCTTTCAGCCCTGGGAAGGTTCTGTCCATTACTGACTTAAGGGAGGGCCACTTGGATGTCCTGGTAGCATCCAGGTCATAGACCCCAGCTAGAGGTTCATCAGTGCCTTGACTTTGGTACCCAGTGCTCTCAGAATTCCATTATCTGCCCCTGGGCTCTCGGTCTGTAGAATTATTTGTGAATCTGATACCTTGTGGGCTATAGCTCATTGGATGGCTTGTCTGCATCTGTCTGAACCAGTTAGTTATATGCATCTTTTGTGACATTTATTTCCTTTATTTTCATCTCTGGGCAGCCACTGTGTGACCAGACCACGGGGGAATGTCCAATCTCTGGTGGGTGGGTGCTTTAACATATGAGTTTGTGGGACACAGACATTCAGTTCATAACACCAGTTGTCTCAGCATCATTGGATTAATAGTTCTTCCTCGTCTCATTGCCCTGTAAAATCACATTTTTCAGGGACCAGAAGGGCTGTGTCTATGTGGGCATTTCTGAGGTTCCTTCTGTGCCTTTGGTGATTTCCCACCTTGTTCCAACCACCTGTCTTAGTTACTATAGCTTTATATTAAGACGATATCAGTAGAGCATGTTGTCTTCTATCCTCTTGTATTTCTTTAAATTTGTTATTGGTGTTCTTAGCATCTTACTCTTCCATGTACATTTTTATTTTTAAAATATATTTTATTGATATTTTTAAAGAGAGGAAGGAAGAGGGAGAGAGAGTTAGAAATATTGATGAGAGGAATATCAATCAGCTGCCTCCGGTCCCCGCAACCAAGTACATGCCCTTGACTAGAATCGAACCTGGGACTCTTGAGTTCACAGGCTGATGCTCTATCCACTGAGCCAAACCTGTCAGTACATATACATTTTTAGAAGCAAATTGTCAAGTTTCATAAATAATGTAATGGAAATTTCATTTGAAATTTTGGATTCATTTGGGTGAAAAATGAGATATTGAAAATTTTTTTCCTCCATGAGCAGTTTATAATTCTTTACTTAGATTTTCTATAATGTTTTTTTGTAAAGTTTAAGATTTTTCTTCATAAAAGTCATATGCATCTTTTGTGACATTTATTCCTATAAAGGTACTTTATCCTTTTGGTTATTTTTTAAATGGTACCTTAATATTTTTTTTTAACTCTATCTCTTGTGTATACCAACATAGTTGGTTTCTAGCAACTTTACTGAAAATATTTGTTTGTGGATGCTCTTGGGTTCTGTGCAGATAAGTAAATAGTCTACAAATAATAACAATTTAGCTTCTTCCTTTCCAACCCATAATTTTGTCATTGTTATTTCTTTTTCTTGCCTTATCATTCTGGCTAGTACCACTGCTATAGTGTTAAATAGAAGTGGTGATAGCAGACATTTTAAACTTGAATTTAAAGGAAATGTTCCGAATATTTCACCATTAAGTGTGATGTTTGGGTAGGTTTTTTAGTAGATGCCTCTTATAAGATCAAAGAAATTTTATTTTATTCTCATATTGCTCAGAGTTTTATCATAAATGAGTTGGGAAAATTGAGTGCTTCTTCAGTGCTTATTGGAAACCTCATTTGGATTTTCCCCTTTAATGTGATTTGTGGTGAATTACATTTAATAGTTATACTAACACTCAGCCATATGTTATGTTACCATACGGATACTCTTGGAGTAAGACTGCTGCATTGTCCTACCTGACTTTCCTGCTAATATTTTGGACTTTTGTATCTGTGTATTTATGTTCATCAGTGAAATTGGTCATTTCTCAACTTTTCTTTGTCTAATTTGCTACCAAGGTCATATTAGCTTCAGTGAATGAGTTGGGGATATAATTTCTCTCCCTCTGTCTCCTTCTTTTTCTTGTTCTCTTAAAGAGTTTGCGTAAGATTACCTGTGTTGTTGTTTTTTTAAATGTATGGTAGAACTTTCCTATAAAAATGTCTGCGTCTGCTGTTTTACTTGATGGTTATATTTTTAAATTGTTGAATCAATTTCTTTAATGGCTGTAGGAAAATGCAGGTTCCTGCTGACTCATTTTTTTCTCCTAGATATAGGTCATCTGGTTCTAGACATTTCTATATAATGGAACATCTGAATTATGCTTTCTTCCTATAAAATATGTTGGCTTTGTTTTGCCAAGCAGATAAATGCTTGGGGACTAATTTGATACTTTCAAACCTGATTTTAAGCTTTTCTAGGGTTATTCTAGAGCAGACATCACTCCATAGGTGGTTAACCCCAAAGATGAGTTCTTTGGGTTGTCTACTGAATGTCTGAGGTGGAAGAGTCAAGAAAACTCTTTATTCTGGCTGGTAGAAGCTCAATGTCTTTTTACTGTGTGTGAGCTCTGGAGTTATGCATTCTTCTTTGCCTGGACCACATGGGTATGGACCAGTACCCTACAGACCCATTGTGCACATTTCTGGAGCTTCATTACTAAACAACTCTTTTCAGAACTCTGACCACAATCCAGCTGCTTCGACCTGCCATGTGCCGAGCCGGCACAGCCATGGATGAACCTGAGTGGGGCGGGGGCGCAGTGAAAGATTTAGAAAAGACAGACAAGAGAAGAAAGCTGGCTCTAGGTGGGATGCTGGTTCTCTGATGGAGAGATAGCGCCACGGCCTGCAAGCCGAATCTTTATTGTATAGCCAGATTCCACGAGGCAAAGTAAGGGCGTGGTTACAACCTTTCCATGGGTTCCGAATCTACTCAATTACATGCACCTGATCAACTTTGTTTACTTGCTGCATCTCCTGCAGCCCATATCAGTCAACCATGTGGGATCACAGGTTTGGGCCTTAAGGTTAAGCTTACAACTATAGCCTTTGGCTATCATTGTGCTGGGACTTGCACCTGGCTTTGCCTGGAGAGGTTTGTGCCCTCTCATTAGGCCTAGGCTTGGATCTGTCCAAACCCTGTAGCTGCTCTCCAGACTGCCTGAACTCAGACCTCCAACTCATAAAGCCACTGAGAGGTTTGAGGGATTGTAAGACTCACTTCATATGGTTCCCTTCTCTCTGTTGTACAGTGTCTGGGAACCATTGTTTTCGTATGTTTGTCCAGTTTGCTAATTGTTTGCAGTGGCTGCCAGAGGTGTGGCCAGTCCTGTTCTCATCATCTACCACTAATCTTACTTATAGATTTTCTCCTGTTGTGTATTAGATGTTTATTTCAAATGTCTAAACATTTGAATTTTTAATAATTTTTTTATTGATTTTTAATTGAATTGGTTCAAGTACATGATACATTTAATCCAGTCATTGACTCTTATTAGGAGGTGCTTTATAGCTTACAACATGGTAAAATTTGTAAATGGTCCATGCATATTAGAAAATAATGTTTCTCTAATTTTTGAGAACAAGGGAGCACATGTTGGTTCATGATTATTATGTTGTTCACATCTTCCACACCCTTAGCTGTATGGTTGATCTGTCAGTTACTGAGAGATGTGTTTGAGTTCGTGCTGTGCTAAATTAGTGAATTCTTCCATGTGGCACGAGTCTTAACCTTAATTTTATGTTCTCATCATTTTGTCTCTCTGGGACCAGAATTCTAGGTAATTTTTTCTGACATATATTCCAGTTCATTAATTCTCTGTTCAGTTCCATTTAATTTATTGATTAACGTGTCTGCTAAGTTTTAAAATTAAATGATTACATTTTTATTTCTAAAGCTTATGCATGGTTACCTCCTCCCCCCATATTTGACTCCATTATTTCCCATTCCTGCTTATTTCTGTAAACTTTTTAAGCATACTTGTTTTATAGCCAATTCCAGTATCTGGAGTCCATGAGGATCTCATTCTGATTTTCTTTTTTCCTTCTTTCCCCCTTGGCTCTTGCTGGTGGTGCATTGCTCCTTTGGTGTTTGGTAACATTTGATTGTGAGCTCACATGTGACTGATCTTCATCTCTGGGAATAATGGGGACCTGAGGGGAGGAAGCTGCTTCCAATATTTCCAAGGAGGATTTGTATTTGCTTTGCAGGGTGCTTTGGTGCAAACACCTGAGACCATTGTTAAAATGAAACTCAAACTCGAACAACAACAGGTTGGTGGTCTCAAATTCTCAAACACTGGACTTTTCTCCACCTGGAGCTGAGTCACTGAGACGAATTCTCCTGTGTCCCTTTGATGGAAGGTGGCTTCCCCTGACCTCCCATTGTAGCTTTGGAGGATGCAACTTTGTGATGATGAGGTTCCAAACCCAACTCACATGTGTTTTGCCCATTCCCCACCCAGCAGGTGAAACTCAATGGCCTGCATTTCTGGTGTCAGCAAATACCTGTCCTTCCTTCCAGATGGGCTTGCAGCTTTAATTTCAGCTCCTCCTCCCTTTTCCTCAGATGTTTCCTCATTTTATTCTTATGTGCATTATCCACCCCAAGTTTGCAGGCAATTTCTAATGGGGTAGGGTGTCTCGTCCATCGTTTGCCAGAAGTGGAAGTCTCTCACTCATCTTTTTCCTATCAGTTGAGTGATATTAATTAATAATGAGCAAACTGATTTCTGTCTTCATATAATACCAGTATGTGTCCACCAAAATGAGGCCTTTCAATTCATTTATTTACCTGAACCATTTGGTAATTACTTTAAAAAATAATTCTTCTTCGGTTAAAAATGAAGGTTGTATATCCTTTTTTCTCTGTCGGCTTTTAAGCTGTTTCTCTTCATCTTTAGTATTAGCAGTCTTATTATGATCTGGTTTGGTGTAGTTTTCTTTGTATCTATCTTCTTTTTTGTTTGCACAGCTTCTCAAAGATGGATTAAGAGACTTCAGCATTTTTAGACAATAAATGGCCATTATCTTTCTAAGTATTGCTTTCCCCCATTCCATCTCTTCTCTTTTTATGATCCAGTTACATGCATATTGGATCATTTCACTATGTCCCAGATTTCTCTCTCATTTCTGTATTTTTCATTCTTTTTTCTGTGTTCTTTAACTTTCTAATGACCTGTCATCCGGTTCATAAACACAGTCTTTTTCTGTGTCTAATCTCTTTTGAGTTCTTTTTTGTAAATACACACACACACACACACACACACACACACACACATTTTTAAGCTTTTTTTTTAATTGATATTTAGAGAGAAAGAGAGAAGGGAAGGGAGATGGAGAGAGAAAAACATCGATATGAGAGCAGAACATCCATGAGCTGCCTCCTGTATGCCCCCTACCAGGGATCGAGCCTGCAACCCGGGCATGTGCTCTGACCGGGAATTGAACCAGCAGCCTTTAAGTGCTGGGACAACACCCATCCAACCAAACAGGACATCTCTTGAGTTCTTAATTTTAGTTATTGTGTTTCCAGTTTTAGAATTTCCATTTGATTATTTTTTAAAAAAAATATATAGTTTCAAATCCTCTTGCTAATAAATTCTCCATTTTCCCATGTATTTTCTTCATTTTTTCTCTCATTTTGAACATATAAGTCATGGTTATTTTAAAGTCCTCCGATAACTCCTGAGTCCGGATCATGGATAGGTATGTTTCTTTTTCTCTTTGTGTTTTTCTTTGCTCCCCTCGCCACCTCCCAGTTTGTTTTGAGTCATATAGTCCTGTCACTTTTCATGCCTTGTAACTTTTGCTGTAAGGTCAGACATTACCTATTAAAACACTTTAGAGGTTCCAGGTGATACACCTTTTCTCTTCCAGGAAAACAGAGTGGAGGGTCGTCTCTAAATCAGTCAGAGACGGCCTCCACAGTTTGGATACGGCTTATCTTACCTATGGTTCTGCCCTGCTTTTAGATTCTGTGCCGCGTAGGGCTTTCAAATCTGGCCTGGTGTGATCACCGGGGCCTCTCCTTCACTGGATCCTGAGCTCTGATATTTTCTTCTTAGCACCTGCGACCATGGGAGACAACTCTTTGATTTTCAGAGAGTTTTCTGCTTGAGTATTTAAATTTCTACTCATACCTTCTGAGCGTGGCATGTGTCTTAAGGGGAGAGCTAGACATTTGTTTGGCTTCATTCTCTACTGCTTTCTCCTGGGATCTTGGCCTCTCCAGTTTGTTTCTCTTGACCAAAGGCCCTGCAAGGTTCTTCCATCCCTCAGCAACAGCTCTCTGCCTGGGAAGACTGCAGATTCCCAGCCTCTCGCCTGGTGACCGGAATGCAAATATGCTCCCAGAGAAAGTGCTGCGGAATGTCTAGTCATCTCCTGCCCTGGCAGTCCCCCCTCTCTGGCAGCTTGGCCTGCTAGTCTGCTTGGCTTCAGTAGCTCATTGAGTCCTCAAAAACGGATTTAAAATTTTTATTCAGCTTCTCTAGTTGCTCTTGATCCCAGAGGGCTTGGCCATAGGTCTGACCCTGTCCTCACAGATGGGAGGCTGGGACACTGCTGGAAGGGGTCTTTGGGCCAGATTCTCCTGAGGGTGCTGATGACAAGTAGGGAGGGTGAGGCAGAAGATTCCCTTCCAGGCTCAGCCTAGGCAGGGGGGAGCTCGGGCAGTGTACTGCCTGGTTTTCAGCAGTGGCAGCTTTGGTGACAAGATTTCCTTACCTTTGTGATTCCCAAGAATCATCTTCCCACCAGATGGGGGTTTGAAGCTCATCACGGGACATCCCTCATGCCTGTGACTGCGCTGTTGCCCACACATGACAGTCCCCTGTGCCCCTGTCCTGGAGCCGGGGTGGCACTATGCCATGCCTCCTGTCCCCTCACTTCCCCAGAGCCCTCCCAGGTGCCCCTCTCTACCCCTGCCCTGATCTGGACATATGGGGACTTGATCACAATCTACTGGACTGGATGAAGCTCACTCTTTCCTCACTGAAATTCAAGGCCTACTGGAACCAAGGGCCCAGTGACAGCTGGTATAGGACAAGGACTGCCACCAACAGGAGCGCCTGCCCACCTCAGCTTGCCCCTCTGCCCAGGGCACCTCAGTCGAGCATTTTCCTATCTGTAGGCCAGGCAGTGGGTGCCCAGGGGCCATGCCCCCTGCAGGGGGAAGGATGGGGTGTCATGTAGAACCCCCTCACCAAGCCCAGAACTTGCTGCCCTGTGAGTCCCATCTCCGTGGCCTGGGACACTCTCTCGGGGAAGACCTGGTCCCACCTCCCCTCCTGTCTGGTCCGAGTCTTGCTGCGGGCACTGCTTTGTTCACCTCTGACCTGTGGGCTTTTAGCGCCCAGGTACTGTCCTTTCAAACTGCACAGAACTGGTGCAGAGCCCACCAGAGGCCTGTGTCCTTAAGGGGAGTTGCTTCCTCAGTGTGAGTGAAGGTGACCTTCAAGTGGATGTAAAGGTCACCTTCACGCTCACTGGGAGTGTCGCAGAGCAGGCCCCGTGGAGTCTTGGCCGCACTGCAGCAGCTCACTCCCCAGCATCCTTCACTGATTCAGGGCTGTGGTCAATTTTCTTGCTGAGGAAATTAATTATAAGGCATTTAAAAATATTTTCTTCTCTTCCGGTGGTGTGCCCTTTTTGTGTGTTCTAGTCTCTGCATTTCTTGCTAGAGGGTGTGGTCCCAGTCAGTTTCCCCAGCTAAGCACCCTGCACTCTCCCATGACAGCCAACACACTGGGCGTGCAGCAGCAGCAGCAGGAGTAGCTGGGGTCCCACTGCTGGACGTTCTGGGTGCAGTTCACATCTTTTTTTAATATGTGCTTCACACCCACCCTCATCTGATGCTCAGACCCCCATTTCTAGGCTGGACAGAGCCTCTGGTGTCTGCCTGGTAGGGGAAGTGGTGGTGGGGGGCAGGGTTTTTGTTATTCACAGGGTGGGGGTAGGAGTCTGGGGGCCTTCATTAGTCTGCTAGGGCTGCTGTAACAAAGTACCACAGATGGTGTATCTTAGACAACAAAAACTCATTGTCTCACAGTCTGGAGGCTGGAAGTCCAAGATCGAGGTATCAGCAGGACTGGTCCCTCCTGAGGCTGAAGGGAGATCCTGGTGACTACTGTCAATCTTTGGTGTTTCTGGACTTGTGGGTGCATCAGCATCTCTGCCTCCGTCTTCACAGGACAAATGTTCCTTATTATGAAGACACCGGTGATATTGTGTTAGGGCCCACCCGACTCCAGTGTGACCTCATTTTAGCTAGTTACATCTGCAAGGACCCTAATTCCAAATAAGGCCATGTTCTGAGGTCCTGGGGGTTAGGGTTTCCACATGTGAATTTGGAGGACATAATTCAACCCCCAATAGGGTCTAGTGCTCCCTGCAGTGACTTTCCACAAATGTGTGTTTTTGGTGCTGCCCAGACACTGGGCTTCAGGAGAACCCGGAGTCTTTCTGGGTCCCACAGCAAAGTGGCTGTTTCTCATCAGGCTTCACACATCCCATTGACTTCCTTTTCTAAAAGTCGTGGTGTTTCCTCCCTGCAGCTGCCCCTCCAATCCTGTCCTGTGGACTGGAACCCGGTGCAGGTGTCACTTAGGATTTGATGGGAAGTGGGTTCAGTTGCCAACCAGAAACACCTGTTCTGCCTTTTTAGCTATTGTTTCCAGCTCATGTGTCCCTTTTTTCTCAAGGTGTCTCCTGCTCTCACTGGGACTCTTGCCACTGCCAGGAGTGACCCACGAAGCTTGCAGAGATGGCTGGGGCCTCAGTGAAGGTGGCGGTGCGCGTCCGCCCCTTCAATTCCCGGGAAATGAGCCGTGACTCCAAGTGCATCATCCAGATGTCCGGAAGCACCACCAGTGAGTATTGGCTGCGATGGGATTGCTGGCTGCTGCTGGTGCTAGGCTGTGGGTCCTGTCTCCTGGCCAGAGGTAACAGCGATCTGGCCTGGCTCACTCCTTGTCCACACGGCATGTAGTTTCCTAGGGCTGCAGTAACAGATGACCACAAACTGTGTGGCTGAAAACCAGAGAAATGCATTCTCTCACAGTTCTGAAGGCCAGGCTCCAAAATCAAGGTGTTGATAGGCTGGTGTGTCCATGTCATCATGTGGCCTCCCGATGGGGACAGTGATCAATGGATTTCGCACCCATTCTACTCCATTTCGACCTCATCTTCACCACTAATCACATCTGCAACCATGCTGCTTCCAAATAAGGCCACATTCTGAGGTTCAGGGGGGACGTGAATTTTAGGGGACACTGTTCCACCCGTGGTTACTGATTCATTGTCTTGCTTCAGTGGCCCCAGGTTCATAGATTGTTTTCCTTTTTCTATTCTGTTGCTGTGTTTGTAATTATAAATCATCTCAGAGCCTTCCGAGAAGTGGGAGGCCTGGAGTCAGTATCGTGAGTAGGAGGTAGGCAGAGAGAGGCAAATTCAAGGAAGTCAGAAAGGCAGATATGCCCTGAGGGGTCCTTAGCACACAGGTCCGGCTGCTGGAGGGGAAGAGAGGATGCCTCCCAGACCACTGTGGCTCCATTGTCACACTCATGTGCAGTGAGTTGCTGGTTGGGTGCAGATGTGGGGAGAGCTCACAGTCTGGGCAGAAGCCCTCTTTGCCCATGTGGACACTGGTAGTTGCCTCTGACAACCTGTGCAGTCTCAGTGCTGAACTCATTTGCCATTACTGTTCTAGGCTTCAAACAGAGCAGCACTGGACATGGAAGAGCATAGAAGGGAGCATGGCTGTGGCCAGGCAGGTAGCATTAGAGGAGTGGTTGGAGACACATGCTGTGGGAGGCTGGCAGGACCCTGGGCAGCAGGTCAGCCAAAGACCCAGGGCAGCAACTTAGCCAAGGGCACCCGGACAGCAGCGAAGCCAGGGGCCCGGGGCCTGCTGTCATTGGCTGGCCCCAGGCTGACATGCCCTTGGCACTCCCTGATTGAACCATCCGGGGACAGCTCGGAGGACTTGAGCTGCTTTTACTCTGGAGGCTAACATGGGCTCCCCATTAGAGTCAAGATGGCTCTACACTGGCAGAGGTCACAGTGGTGACCCATGTCTGCTGTCCTGGTAGCCCCACAGGAATGAGGACTGTTTGTTACAGCACAGGTGGGGAAACTGAGGCTCTGAGGTCGTGTCATCACACGTGACTGCACAGGGAGGAGGAGGTGGTGACATTCCAACAAAAGCCATCAGCCGACATTTGCTGAGTGTGAGTTCATGCCAGGCTGCACTCCAGGCACCGGATACTTGCTGCCCCTGGGCTGATGTTCGGTGGGATGATGGATAATGCACGCATGTGCACAGTGAGACAGAACTAGATCTGCCCCACAGGGTCAAGTAGGGTGCAGTGACAGGGCAGGGGGACTCGCTGAGGTGTGTGGGGCGTGTGAGACAAATTAGATCAACAGCAAGGAGGCTTCCTCCTCAAAGGATGTGAGGGTCTCCTGTGCTGACAGGCAAGTACCTGGGTTTGAGCCAAAGCTTTGCTGGAACCCCGCTGAGGTTTTGGTCTCTGCTTCCGCTAGGCTACCTCCTAAATCCTGCGGGTCTGGGGCAGTGAACTTCTGGTAAAACGACATCCATCTCTCTCTCTCTTTCTCTAGCTCACACACACACACACACACACACACACCCCTATGTTTGCCAGTTTCTGTCCTGTGAACACTCTCCCCATAACCAGTTTCAAGCCACCTAGGGTTTAATGACAGGCAAGAGATTCCAAGCACTGGACACCACTGTGCTCCAGGTGCCAGCATCTCTGCCTGGGGTGCAGCTGAAGACTGCAGGGCCTGCAGGCAGAGACAGTGGCTGCCGTTGACTCCTTTCCTCCTGGTCTCGCCTCCCTGCTCAAGCTGGCATCCCCACAGCTCATGTCTTTTCCCCGGCCCCTCTGTTGGCTCCTGCAGAGCCTGGGCAGGGGTGGAGGGGTGTGGGCATTTCAGTGAGCTGTCCTCGAGTCACCTGCCCAGTGTGCCCTGGAGGGCTGTTCTCCTTCCTCTCTCCTCAAACGTGCACAAGGAGAACCTCCAGCAAAAATGCTCCTCTCTGCATGCAGCAGGCTGAGGGGGGTGTTTGTCAGGCTTCGCCTTAGCAGGTCACCCTGGTGAGGGATCAGGGGCGACAGTAGAGAGCCAGGTCTGGGGTGGACCCTGGGCTCCAGTCTGACTGTGTGTCCTGTGACCTGGGGACCTCAGAATCTGTAATGTAGAGGGCATTTCTCAGACACCACAGGACCTCCAGGGAGTCAGCCACAGCAGGGGACCCGGCAGAAGGGGTGGGGGCAGGTCCCGAGGGCCAGAGCAGCTCTGCCCAGTGGTCTCCACAGCCACGTTCTCAGCCTGTACCCCTCCCTCTGACCTGTCTGCTGGCTATCCCAGCCCACCCACAGTTCCTTGAGCACACCTGTGCCCCGGCCCCGTGCGGGCTCCCACCTCAGGGAGCTTATGGTCCATGTGGATGTATACAAACATGCTAGCACCAGGATACCATCAGAGCAAAGTCAGCACCTGGGGTTGGCCAAGTCATGTGGGTGAAGAGAGCAGGATGGATAGGGGTGTGGGGATGGGACCAGGCTGCTCAGAGAACCAGTGTGGGGACCAGCCAGGGATGAGAGAGCAGGACGGGGCTCGGGCCTGTCCTGGGAACTTGGCCCCCAGGCAGGGAAGGGAGGAGATGAGGTCATGGAGGTGAGGCATTGTGGGGTGGGCCAGGGGACCCTGCCACTTGCTGCCAGGGGACCCAGCGGAGGCCCAGCCCAGGCTGCCCATGTCAAGAGGGCGGGTGATTGTTGTTTCTATGGCGCCCGCATTACCTGCCCTGGGGCTGTGGTAGCTGTGTCCCTAGGTCTCAGGAGTTGAATGAAGCCAGGGCAGCTGCTCTCCATTGGGCCTGGCTCCTGGAGGCAGCATGGATGTGACCCCTTCTTGGCTGAGAAGACAGGGATGTGATGGTCAGTCACCTTCTCCTTGTAGCTTCCCAAGGGCACTGGGTCATTTCCAAGAAGTCCTCAAGTCTGGGCTGTGAGCAGGACATTCAGCCAGGCAAATGACCGAGGAGCCTGCCCAGGCTGAGGAGAGGTGCTGGCTTCCCAGGGCAGCCCTACAAAATACCACACGGGGCCTTGGACATCAGGTCTAGTGGCTGGAAGTACAAGCTTAGGTGTGGGCAGGTGTGTTCCCTCAGAGGCTGTGAGGGAGAATCTGTCCTCTGCCTCTCTGGCTCCTGGCGGCTACTGCAGCCCTTGCGGTTCCTGGCTTGTAGCCGCATCACTGCATCCCTGTTCCATTTTTGCATGGCCTGCTCCCTGTGTGCATATCTGTCAAATGTCCCCTTTGATAAGGAAACAGTCATGTTGGATTAGGGCCATCTGACTTCAGTATGACCTCATAACCAATTAATCTGCAAGGACCCCACCTCCAAATAAGGCTATTCTGAGGTCCTGCTGTCAGAACGTCCACATATGAATTTGAGGGGTCTGCTTCTCTTGATGCTGGTGACAGGTCACCTAGTGGGGCCAGGGGTGTGGGGTGCTGAAGGCTGTGCCATGCCCAGGAAAGCGAGGGCCCCAGCCAGTTGTTTCTGGGGAGAACCTGTTGATGGGTGAGCAACCATGGCCTCCATCCCCAAACATGGGGGTCGGGGAGTGGCCCCCCAGGGGTGCCTGGAGCCTTGCTGACTGGGGCTGGTCCGAGTTCCTGGTGGATATGAAAACCAGGGAGGGATCTGTCTCCAGCTGGGTGGGGTGTCGGGGAGTCTAAAGGTCCTCTATCAACATGGACTTTTCGGGTTCAGACAGTGGGCAACAGGCAGGGTGGTCTGATGGGGTGGGGGCCAAGGTCCCTCCTGTCACTGAGGAGCCACCGCCTGCTGGGTTCGGAGCCTGGGAAACACTGAGGACTGGGCCTCACAGACCTGGGGCGAAGCAGCCTTGGACTGGGGGGGGGGGTCTCCTGGAACACTTGGCAGGCGTCAGGGTGGGTGATTGCTTCATCTCGAGTTTGTGGCTTCCTTCCTAGTTTGATGAACTGATGTTCAGTGACACGCGAGCAAGGCCTCGGCTAGGCCAGGGTGCAGCTTGGTGAGGGGGACGGGAGGGACAATCCTTAGCCATGAGTGCACAGCTGGAAAGAACCTGAAGGGGCACTGATGGGAAGAGATAAGTTGTGTCCCTGAAGGGGGACAGCCAGCACTCCTGGGCATACGGTGCAAACGCAGCACAGTGCTAACCACCGCACCTGTCCCTCTCCCTGCAGCCATCGTTAACCCCAAACAGCCCAAGGAGACGCCCAAAAGCTTCAGCTTCGACTACTCCTACTGGTCGCACACCTCGGTAAGCCCGGCTGGGGGTCCAGGGGTGGAGGGCCATAGCTGTGTGGACACTGCTCAGCCCCGCCTGCTGTGTGGCCCACACCCAGTCCCTCGGCCTCCCTGAGCTGCATGTTCTTCTCTAAATGAGGCGATGACCACATTTCTTCTTGCCCTGGAGGTTCCCGGGGCATCATGTGGGCCCTCGGGGAACATAGTGGGCTGAGCCCTCAGCGCCCCTGATTCCTGCAACTGCAGCCCCTCTTGCCCTGCAGCCCGAGGACATCAACTATGCGTCGCAGAAGCAGGTGTACCAGGACATCGGCGAGGAGATGCTGCAGCACGCCTTCGAGGGCTACAACGTCTGCATCTTCGCCTACGGCCAGACCGGGGCCGGCAAGTCCTACACCATGATGGGCAAGCAGGAGAAGGACCAGCAGGGCATCATCCCGCAGGTATGTGGGGCAGGGAGGGCACAGGAGATGGGGTGGCAAGACCCCATAATGGCAGGGACACACAGGGCAGCAGGGGCAACTGGGAGACCTGCTGGTGGAGGTGACCTACCCCTGGGGGCTGTGAGGACTGGTCGTCTGGGCAGGGAGAGGTGCCCAGGTTAACTGAAAGCTGAGATGCAGATGCCTCAGATACTGCGGGGACCCTCCCTGGCCCAGCCCCCTGGTGGGTTTCTGGATCTGAGCTGGCCAGTGCTTGACCTGGTCAGGGCAGCAGAGAACAGTGGGTGGTCTGTAGCATAGCAGATTCCCCACCCCATGTAGACAAGGATGGCAGGAGGAGCAGGCCAGTGCGAGCAGATGATATGTGAGAAAAGGTGTCAATGAGGGGACTACTGAGTTAAGCAGAAGATAGCAGCTCATTTGCCTGCAGCCTTCTCAGTGCCTTTAAGGTGAACTGTGAGGGTATAGCCAGGAGAACAATGGCTAGCCTGGGTGCAGGCAACCCATAGCACCTTGAGGGACAGGGCCTTCATTATCTGACTATGTCTTGGGTTTCTACAGCTTTGTGAAGACCTGTTCTCCCGCATCAATGACACGACCAATGACAACATGTCCTACTCCGTGGAGGTAGGGGTCCCCTGTCCAGCATCTGGTCCTCCGGGCATGATTGAGATTCTAGGCATGGATAGCAATGCCTTTCTGGTGTATAGTGAGTCCTCATCACTGGTTTGTGCCCTTAGCTTGTCACTCGCTTGCACATGTGGCAACCATGCCACCACACCCACTCAGGACACAGATGTGCAGGGCGCAGAGGCACGAGGGGCAGTCCTCTCCTCAGATGGTGTGCAATGAGCTGCCGCTCTGTGCTGGGCACAGGGACAGGTGCCTCAGAGCTACATAGCCCAGGCCATACTGTGACTGTGGCCCCAGGGTGAGCCCCAGGATGGCTGTGGGTGGGGAGTGCCAGGCAGGCAGGGATGGGCTGACACCCCCAATGCACACACTCATGCAAGAGCTTGGATTCCTTTGCACATCTCCCCCTACCCAATGGGCGGTATCCACACTCCCTACCTCAAGAGTCTCTAATGGTGGCCCCTGCACTCCCTCATCAGGGTTCTTGGGTAGTGACGCCCACATCTCCTAATACATCTCCTAATACCCCCCTCCTCCCATCTTGAGTGTTTCTGATAACTGTCCCCACACCTATCTTTGGGGTTTCTGATGGTGGCCCCCACACAAGTGTCTCTGCTCTGCAGGTCAGCTACATGGAGATCTACTGTGAGCGTGTCCGCGACCTCCTGAACCCCAAGAACAAGGGCAACCTGCGTGTGAGGGAGCACCCACTGATGGGGCCGTACGTGGAAGACCTCTCCAAGCTGGCCGTCACCTCCTACAATGACATCCAGGACCTCATGGACTCAGGGAACAAGGCCAGGTGTGTGAGGTTGACTCACCCACCCTCTCTGCCCTCTAACCCCCACTGTGCCGTAGCTTCCAGTCTCTGCAGGGAAGGCTGGTTCCCGAGGCACCTTCGTCTTCACTGAGGAGGTGTGGGCCTTGTGGGGGATACTGCACAGGGGGATACTGTTTCCTGTGGGCTGTTTTTCCTAGGGGTGTGCTGTGCACCCTGCGGGGGGAGGTGCCAGTGCCATCTGTGGCTGCTGCCCCAGGTGGTCATCCCTACCAGCAGCTGGCCTGCTAAGCCCAGTGACAAGGAGACTGAGGTCTGGCCCACCTGCTCTGAGGGTAAATGGGCCCCGTAGATGGGGCTCTGGGCTGGAGCCCTTGGGGAAGTGTCAGCTGTAGGCATTGCTGGCCATAAGCAGCCCATCTTCCTGGGCTTCACTACCTGTTGTCATGACAACAGTCCCCCTCTTTATCACCCAGTGACTCCTGGAGATTAAGGGTTTCCCTGTGTCACACCTCCCCCTACCCAGTGGGCAGTATCCACACTCCTTACCCCAAGAGTCTTTGTTGAGGTAGGGACCACCACCCCCCAATTTGTGGTCCTGTGGGGATGCTGTTCTGA
The DNA here is from genome assembly GCA_004026805.1 of Lasiurus borealis. Taxonomy (NCBI): domain Eukaryota; kingdom Metazoa; phylum Chordata; class Mammalia; order Chiroptera; family Vespertilionidae; genus Lasiurus; species Lasiurus borealis. The sequence continues at coordinate 56,591 of PVJN01003997.1, read as the reverse complement.
TGAGGCCCCTCGTGCTGTGGGCTATCAGACAGGGAGCCTATCAGGGGATACTTCCCTGAGGTCTCTGCCTGTTGGTGACTTTGGGGCCTTCCCACATCACAGTCGTGAGGGCTCCTGCCTGGCTTATAGAGTGAGTAATACCTGGCTCTGCTGAACATCCAGGAGCAGAGAAATACCCCCAGTCACAGCAACCCAAGTATCAGGCTGGAGCTAGGGGCTCAGGGTCCCATGATGGACTTGGTGGACAGGGGTGTGTATACCACAACCTTTGTGGCAGGTTCTGGATGACTTGAAGGAGGGCTGATGACACAATAAATACACTACACAAAAATATGAATTTAGAAGGTATTGGGAGGCCAGGTGGAATCTCTTTAGTGAAGAAGAACACCAAGCTGGGTCCTCTCTCCTTTTTATTCACTCTGAGTACACATTTGCCCTTTAGAAATGCATACAGACAGATCAAAGGTAAAGTCTGGTATATAATGTAAAGATTATCAAGTCAGGAAAAAGCCTCGAGCCATTGCAGTCACCACAGGGCAGTTGTACTGATACTCGGCCCTGCTGAATATCCAAGTCCGTTGGCCTTCCAATGTCTCTTTTTTTGATGCTAACTGCTATTATTTGCTTTAGCCTCTGACACATACAGGGCCTATTGCTCTGACAGGAGGCATGGTCACCAGTGGGGCAGCTCTGAGAACCCAGGGGAGCTGACACCCCATGACCTGGCCCAGCGGACTGGCACCATCGGTGACCCAAATGTTCAGCCACAGGATGGCGCAGGTAATCACAGGTGGCTTCTGTTCCCTCAGGACGGTGGCAGCCACAAACATGAATGAGACCAGCAGCCGCTCCCACGCTGTCTTCAACATCATCTTCACTCAGAAGCGCCACGATGCGGAGACCGACATCACCACCGAGAAAGTGAGTGTGGCCTTGGCGGTGGTGACAGCAGGCGGGTGGAGGGGTCGGGCCGGTCAGGCAGGATAAGGAGGCCAAGCCACACACTGGCCTGGGAGGCATGTGCAGCCTCCTCACACCAGGTACCAGGCACTTCCGCCCCTTGGAGAGAGGTTGGCCACCTCATCTGGTTGTTTGGTGCCACCTGGGTGTGGAAGGGACTTGGGGTGGAAGGTCCATGGACCCTCCTACCAGATATTTTTGGTGGAGACTGGGGGCTGGGAAGGGATGTCCCGGGAGCTGCATCTCAGCACAGCCCCACAGGCCCAGGATGCCTGGGCGACCCGTGGAGGCAGCAGTGATGGCCCGGAGATCTAAGCTTGAATGAGTGCCTGTCACAGAGATGACCGTGGGCACTGGCATCTTGGAGCACAAAGGAGAGGCTGTGCTGAGCGGGCACTATCCTGCCCCGCTGCCCACATCCCCAGATGCCTTTCCCACATGCCTTGGCATGCTTCATGGACCCGGGCAGGGGGGTCCTCTTCTGAGGCCTCTATCCTGACACACATCTGTGGGCTCCGGAAAGGGGCAGCAGGGCCAGTGCCAAGCCTGTTCATGTCCACCAATAGCTGTGCCCTACAGCGCCGGGTTTCCTCTGTGCCTCTCCCTCCTGCTCTTCCTTCCCCCACATCCAGGCCTTCTCCCAGGGCACCTCAGCCACCTCCTGGAGGGCTGGTTCTCTCAGGCAGTACCCAGGATCCACAGAGAGTCAGGGAAGTTAGTGCCACTTAGACCTGGTGGTGCTAGGATCACCTCAGCCAGGCACGACCCTCCAGGAGGCTCATGACAGCCCAGTAGGGTCTGGAGGACAGGGACTGGGTCAGCCTGGATGCAGGGTCCTGAGAGGGTCCCACTGCTGTCTGTGCCTGTTGACATCTGGGCCAGTTTGCCCTCAGTAGTCATGCTCAAGAGGACCTTGGCCTCTTCTGAATGCAGGGAGACTAGGGAAGGGTACGGGGACCCTCTGCCTCAGGCATGAAGAATTCAAGCATTGGCTGGGGCACTGAACCTGGATTTAAACCTCAGCACAGGCAAAGTTCCTGTCTGTGGAAATGGGCGATAGTGAGGGACCCACCTCATGGGTGCTGTAAGGAGTCCACGCACAAACACGAGAAGAGTGTTGAGTATGCAGAAAACAGTATGGCCACAACTCTGGTGCTCTGGGGGTGACTGGGGGGGACCCTGAAGGAGGGCGGCTGCACCCTGTGAAGTGAAATGGCCTTAAACCTCAGGCAGTGTCAGAAGAGCTGTGAACAGAGGAGCAGAGGGAATGCAGGGCCACAGATGTTTAGACCCCCAAGGTGGGGCTCGGCCGTGGCTCCACGGGTGGGCCCTTTAGGCAGTGCCCAGAGAGGAAGGGTGCCCCATAGCAGCCTCGTGGCATCTTCTGCAGCTGACACATTTGCCTTTTCAGGTGAGCAAAATCAGCCTGGTGGACTTGGCTGGGAGCGAGCGGGCTGACTCCACAGGAGCGAAGGGCACGCGGCTCAAGGTAGGGGCCCCACCGCCATGCCCATGGAGAGCAGCGGGTCCCCTACTACCCTACTCAAAGGCAGGGTCAAGTCTTCAATCCTGGCTTGTTCATTGGGCCAGGCAGATGGGCTCAGCCCCTCTTGGGGTTAGAGGGAGGTATTAGGGGCATCCCCGAGGGTGAGCCTGGGTGGGTGGGTCGGGGGCACAGTTTAGATGGGAGAAGGTCAGCAGGCAGACAACCTGACAAGAGAGCTGGGCCTCTGTGAGCCCCACAGCACCTCGCTTTCCCACTGGGAGAACACAGGCTGAGAGGCAGTGGCCGGCCATGGTCCTGAGGCGATACCTTCTGGTCAAGCAGTCTTGAGTGTGAGGAAAGAGAGTTTTCCTGAGTCTTGTGTGTTACCTGATGGATGGGATGGGGCTCTGGAAATTTTTCCGGGTGAGGCATGTGTGAGGTGATCCTAGGATTTCTAGGAAGCACAGGAGAACCCTGGGCAAACTGCACTCCCTGCCTGGCCAGGTGGGCCTCTGATCGGCCTCCTGTCAGAGGCTCCCATACCCTCTAAAAGCCTAAAGAGTCAACAGTCCTGGCTGGTGGTCTCAGTCCACCCCACACAGGTCAGGCCCCAGGTTCCGGAGGCTTCCTAATGTCCTGACCTTCTTCTCCACACACAGGAAGGAGCCAATATCAACAAGTCCTTGACTACACTGGGGAAGGTCATCTCTGCTCTGGCTGAAATGGTGAGCTGGCGCGGGCTTCTAGGATTAGGCTGATGGGACAGACCATGGAGGGGCTGCCCTGTCCTGCCTTCCTTGGGGGATGCTGGGAGCCTGTCAGGGTTCTGGGGAAAGCCCAGGGGTATGGGTGGGGTGTCACTAGGTTACAGATAGAGTCACTCCCTGAAACCTCAGTGTCCCCACCTGTAAAATTGAGGTGAGCTGTATTTCTCCCAGGGCCCTTCAGAGGGTCACCATGAGCTTTGGTGAGCTTGTTGGCTGGCTTCCTTCTGGGAGGGCAGGGCTGTGTCAGCTCTGACCTCAGCCCAACCAAGGAGGGAGCTCACCTTGGAGGTGAGGGGCTGGGTTTGATGGGCCCACGGGCAGGCAGTATTGCCCACTCACTAAGACACCCAGGCCTACAGTCAGGGATGGGCACATCTCCGAACACCCTGCCCACCTCTGAAATGGTTGGTAGAGACGGGCTGATGGGTGGCAGCAACCTGAGAGGCTGCACTATCGTTTGGTTTGACTCTCAGGCCCAGCTCAGGGTGGCCAGCAATGGCCAGGTGGCCAGTGATGGACGCCTGGCACGTCCCCAGGCCCTTCCTGCTCCTTTGCTCTGGAGCCAGCCCGTGCCCCTCTCCTCGCACACCCTGGGGCTCTGGCCTCACTCCAGGTGCTCAGGCTCTTTCTGTCTTTTCCTTTTCAGGACTCCGGGCCCAATAAGGTGAGCTGCTTGCTTTAGTTCCGGGGGGAGGTGTCTTCAGTTCTTGATGGGGAGGGGCTACCCTCGCGAAGATTGCAGCAGTAGAATTCACCCCTTCATTTGTGCATTTAACCAGCACACACATTGCGCCCAACTCTGAGCTAGGAGAGCAACGCAGGCCTTCTGGGGCCTGGGCAGGGCAGGAGGCAGGTAATAGACAGAAACAGAAAAGTAAAAATACGTATAGGGGTGGGCCAAAGTAGGTTTATAGTTGTGAGCGTGTGAAGCAGTTACTAAAGCTGTCGTAATAGTCATAATCTGCGTGTCTTTTTCCCTTTAAACAACTGTGTTGACCTCTAGGTATAAGACGGTGCAGGCTGGGAAGCTGAGGAGAGGGAGGGCAGTGGGTGGTTCTGGGAGTTGCCGAATATGGCAGAGCAGGGGCCACTGTGGGTGGATGGGCACTGGTGCGGGAGCAGCAAAAACCGAAGGCGAAGTAACTGAGTGATTGTAGGGCATGTACTGTGGCGATGTGTTGGCAGAGATTCAGTCTCAGGAACTAAATAAGTAAAGAAAAGTAGGAATGGAGTTTTTCACCCACTAAGTTCCCAAAGGAGAGAAAGGAAGCCCCAAGTACCGACGGCTTGGAGTTTAGTTCCTGCTCACAGAGCCGGCCCAGCGCTTCTGAAACCCCTTTGACAGCGTGTCTCCAGAGCATTTGCCCTTGGTGCCCTGAGCGTTGTGGAGCTCCTCTTGGGGATCATCCTAAAAAGCAAAGAGAATGTGTGGGCCCCAGAGAAATGGCCCAGCACCTTTCAGGGGCACCTGTGTGTGTCCATGGGAGGGGCTCTGGGGGCACTACAGGGGCTCCACAAATACTTTTTAAAAAATCCTCTCCCAAAGATATTTTTCCATTGATTTTTAGAGAGTGGAAGGGAGGGAGAAGGGGTGGAGAATAGAGACAGAGAGAGAGAGAGAAACATCGATGTGAGGGAGCACATCAATTGGTTGCTTCCTTCACACGCCCTGACTGGGGCCAGGGATTGAGCCTGCAACCGAGTGCTCTGGACCGGGAATTGAACCCCAAACCCTTTAGTCCAAGGGCTGATGCTCTAACCACTAAACAAACCAGCTAGGGCCCCAAATACTTCTTAAACAGCTGTGCACATAAAAGAGCCGACACTGAAAAGTATCTGAATATTAGTGATTAGCGGAGTCACTACGTCAGTCACGGCGGGTCCACCGAAGGGATTCTCACAGCCGTTATATGGGCTGGAGTCCATATTTTGAGTGGATTTGCCTTCCTAGAAGAACAGAGTCATTAGAATAGACAGTGTGGAGGGTGCTTCTTTCACGGGAGGGAGGGGACAGGTATGAAAGCAGGGCTTGCCATCCGGCTTCTGGAGGGAGGTGGGCAGTGTGATGGACGAGGAAGGTGAGTGCTGAGTAGGAGGGAGCAGAAAGCTGTGGGGCTGGCAAAGGTGGGAATGCCACACTTCGCAATGGGCCTTTTACTTCAGTCAGCAGAGCCGCTGCTGGTGTGTGAGGACGGGGCTCAGATGTGCCCTTGGGACAGGGAAGAGGGCAACACACCAGCTGTGACATCAGCACGCCTGGGCTCGGGTCCGGCTGTGCAACCCAGACACGGTGGGGATGACGAGGAAGGGACTTGGGGGAGGTGCCTGGCGGGCACCCTCAATCCAGGTGTGGAGAAGCCTTACAGCTGGCCCAGCCCTGCCCCCCACAGCAGCCTTGCCTTTGGGGACCATTCTGTGCTTGCCCCTCCTCCTCCATGAGTTCCGGGTTGACCTTGAATGTTCCTCCCGCACAGAACAAGAAAAAGAAGAAGACAGATTTCATTCCCTACCGAGATTCTGTGCTGACCTGGCTCCTCAGGGAAAACCTTGGTGAGGACTAGTGGGTTCTAACTCCCAGCCTGGCCCACTGCCCCGTCTTCCTGCCTGGAGGGGTGCCCATCCACCAGGAGGCCTAGTACCTTTCTGGCCAACAACTGAAGTGAAGCTGGGGGATCCTTCCAGAGGGCCTGGGACAGTGGCCAAGTGACAGCAAGGGTGGGGAACCAGGATGGTCCAGGGGCCACAGAACCCACCCACTAGGTTCAGGCCTGTGACACCCAGACCAAGTACCCACTCCTCTCTGGGCCTTGATTTCCCCTTCTATGACAAGGACCTGGGACTCTGCGTGCTGGGTTTTGGGGAGCTGCCATAAATCACCCCTTCTCCTCTCTGCCTGAGTTCGTAACCAGTAGCAATAGATGGGGAGATGGAAACTGAAATGCCTCTCACCCAAATATAAACTCAAGGGCGCTTCAGAGACAGCGGGTTCCCCGGCCTTTCTCGGCTGTATCCTAGAGCCCCTCTGTGCTCACCCCGTTGGCCCATGATTCTGTTGACCTCTCTGAGCTCAGCCTCCCCAGCTGTGAGGGTAGGAAGGGACGGCGAGGGGAGAGCAGGCAGTAGGCTGGCCTTCTGCACGGCCTGGTCTTCTTCCCACAGGTGGGAACTCGAGGACAGCGATGGTGGCAGCCCTGAGCCCCGCAGACATCAACTACGACGAGACCCTGAGCACACTGAGGTGTGTTCTTGAGGGAGGCGGGCCCTGTCCCCCAACCAGGCTTGGGTGGGAGTGATCCTGCCCAAGTCAGGAACAACTGTGAGAAGGGTGCGACCTGGGAAGGTCATTTCACCTGGGACTCCTTGAGGCTCCAATGGCTGTCGGGGGTGCCTGAGTCTTCATGGGACCTGTTCCATTCCCATAACCCTTTGGGGTACACTTTGGGGCTGCGAGTGGCCCCTGTGCAAACACGGCTGGAAGAGCTGTGCTTGTGGGCTGAGCAGCTTGCAACCTCTATCAGTCATGAGAGCCACTGCGGATCTTTAATGAGCAGAGGGGTGAAGGTGTGTCTTAAAGGTCCCTCTGCAGGCAGGTGCCCTTGCGGAGGCAGGGGGGGGCGGGGGAAGGGAGGGGAGGGATGGGGAGCCTGGGCTCTTGCAGGAGGCTGCCTAGCAGCCAGGTTAGCATCTGGGTCCTTTTGACTGAGCACCACTTACCAGAGAAAAGGACACGGGGACATGCTCCCATCTGTATCTACGAGTGCATTTGCTGTGCAAGGCTCGGGCTCAGACAGGCAAACACGTGGATGTTCTCACATCCCCCACGGGCTTCCTCTGCCCTGAAACCAAGGTCCAGGAGCCAAAGGAGAAGATGCCACTCCATCCCTTCTCCTCCTGGGGCCTAGGTTTCCCTAAGTGGGTGAGCCAGGGCAGGGTGAGCCCACCTGTAGGTCTCTGGGAAATGTCCCTAGTGATATTCGCAGTGGGGTGACTCCTTGCTCTGCCCAAGCCACAGGCCCTTGATGGGCGCCCCCACTCCCACCCCTCAACCCTTGGGCCTGTCAGCACGAGCACAGCTCACAGCTCCCTCTGCTGCCCAGGTATGCGGACCGGGCTAAGCAGATCCGCTGTAACGCCGTCATCAACGAGGACCCCAACAACAAACTGATCCGTGAGCTGAAGGATGAGGTGACCCGGCTGCGGGACCTGTTGTACGCCCAGGGTCTCGGGGACATCACCGACAGTGAGTGTCTGTGTCCGCCTATCCTGGGCAGAGTGACCAGGCTGTGGGATCCCAGGGACCTCCTGGGACAGCCTGGCCTCCCTCCGGGGATTCCCTCCTGGACTGGGGTGGATCAGGCTGCCATTGAGGTCCCTCTGACCCAGTCCCAGCCCCTGCTTTATTCCTGGCAGAGTTGCCCTGGGTGGGAGGCCTGGGTCTGGGGCGACTGCATGGTTTGGGTTTGGTGCTGGCCCAAGCAGGTCAGAGATGGTCTCCCCAGAAGCCATGTTGGCATGCCACAGATGCTGGGTCCTTGTATCCCCGCTGAAGACCTGAGCTGCATGCCTGATGCCTGGCCTGTGACGGGCAGCCCCAGACTCTCAAAACAAACCTGTTCTTCTGTTTCTCTGTCTCTCCTCCCTCCCCACGACTCCGCTCCTCCTTAGCCAACACTGTGCCCGGAGGACCCAAATGTGTGTATCCCCTTGCTGCTCTCTGTGCATCCCTGCTTCTGCCACCTGCCCTCAGGGTGTGGGGCAGCCCAGCGGGAGGGGCGAGGCCCAGGGACAGCAGGGAAGGGCAAGCTCACCCCCTCTTTAGGGGCTGGGACAACAGCCCTCTCACAGGTGCCCTTCTGGTAGATTTGGGGTCACATCCCCGTGTATATGAAGCACCAGGGAGGCAAGGGGCTGCCAAGGCCTCTTCAGACTAGAAGTGTCTGGGCTCAGACTCCTGGCCCCCCTGTGCCCTCAGAGGCCTGGGGAGTCCTGAGTGTCAGTGCTGGAGGCCCGATCCATCCCTGGCTCCTGGCCCCAACCTCCCTCGGGCCCTTCATACCTCAAGGCCCTTTCCCCCTGGAAATGCCAAGAGTCTGATTGCTGCCAGATCCTCCCAGCCTGTGACCCCTGCTGGCCTTGGGCCTGGCCCCCTGAGCAAGGGCACCATTCAGTGCCTCCCCACCCCAAGGGTGGAGGGGCTCTCGGCCTCTCTGGTACCTGTGCTGTCCCATTTGCTGCTGCTTTGCTCTATGTCCGCTTCTGCCAGGAGGGGCCTAGGGGGTGTCATAGCACCAACTCTGAAGACTTCAGGGCCCCGGGGACTCCCTGGGTGCCCAGTGCTGGGATACTCCAAGCTCAGAGCAGCCTCTCGGGGTGGAGGAGGAGGGGCTTCCTGAAGGGTCCCACAGTCCCCCTCCCCTCCAGGGATGGACAGCACAGCTTGATGCTAATCTCAGAGAAGCATTGTGGGCCAGGTGAGGGGTGGGCAGAAGGGGCGCTACAAGGCTGAGCATTAGTGTCAGGGCCCAGTGATGGCGAAGGGAAGTGGACAGGTGGGAGATGCAGGGAGGGCTGGAGGAGCTATGGAGCTCACACAGCTCAGGCTCAGAGGCTGCAGGGCAGCCTGGGTGGCACGGGTGTGGCACAGGTTTGGCATGCAGGTGCAGGGAAAGCAGAGAGGCCTTGGCCCAGGGCAGGAGAGTGGAGCGAGGGGCTCTGGGGGTCCTGGTGGTGCTGTGCTGCTGCGGGGGGTGAAGGGAGGGGGAAGGAGGGGCGGGGCCCATTGTGTGGGGTGACAGGTGGCCTTGGAGGGACGGGCTCCATCGTGTGGGGTGACAGGCGGACTTGCATGTGTTGCCCAGCGCCTGGCAGCTGCGCCTCACTAATGGTTCCTGCTTTCTGCCTTCTCTTCACCCACCTCCCGACTCGTGTCTCTCTTCTCTCCCTCCCGTCTGTCTGCCCCCTCTCCCTCCCTTCCTCCCGTAGACCTGTCCGACCTTGACAACAATTACCGTAACTGTGGCTGGGCGGAGCTGAGTCCAGCCCCTGACAATCTCTCCACAGTGACCAACGCCCTGGTGGGCATGAGCCCCTCGTCCTCGCTCTCTGCCCTGTCCAGCCGCGCGGCCTCTGTGTCCAGTCTGCACGAGCGCCTCTTGTTCGCCCCGGGCAGTGAGGAGGCCATCGAAAGGCTGAAGGTGAGGGCAGGGCCAGAGTGGGCACCGGGCCCAGGGAAACTGAGCTTGGAGCCCTGGGCACGGGGCCTCGCCTCCCAGGGAGGCCCCCTCCTCTGGGTCCTGGGCCAAGCCCTCTGATTAAAGGCGGGAGGTGAGGCAGTGCCCCGGGCGCCCCTCCCTATGTCACTGCTGTCCACCCAGCACCATGGGACCCTACTTGCTGACAAGGGTGGTGGGTGTCCTGGGGGCTCTGCTTCCCCTCTTGGGTATTCTGTGGTTGTGAGCCTTTGCCCTCTCGTTTCCTTTCCCTCACAGTTACCCCCTCAACCCCTGCAATGAGCCAGGCTGGTTTTAGGTTTTCTATCCTGTTTTCCTGGGTGCAGGCTGAGCTCTGACCTTGGAGACTGAAGGGTTTAGGGTTCAAAAGCCCAGAGATCAGACTCCAGGCTGGGGTGGGGCAGCATGGGGCTGGGTCCCTGGGCATAGGCCCACATGGGGTGGGGGCCCTTCTGGAGGTGGGGTTCACCAGGGTGGGAGGCTGGAGGCAAACAGGAAGTGTGATAGCATCTGTGCATCAGAACCAGCCCCATGTCTCTCCTTCCCTGGGCCTGTCCAGGGGAAAGACACAGTTTTGAGCTCACACTACCTACCCCTCAGCCTTGGGTCCTTCAGAAATCAAGCTTCCAGCATGGACCGGGCATTGGGGCCTTGGTGCTCTGCAGACCTGCTCGTCTCCCCTCTGCCTGGCCCCTGACCTTGTTCTGCTCTGTGTCATCCCCCAGGAGACAGAGAAGATCATAGCCGAACTCAATGAGACCTGGGAGGAAAAGCTTCGGCGGACAGAAGCCATCCGGATGGAGAGGTGGGTGGTGGGGACACAGGGCCAGCACAGCCCTGGGCTCCAACAGACCCATCCTCTCTCACCTGGTGACCCCCACCTCCTGTCACTGTGGTCCCACGGACCTGGTCCCTGATCAGGTGATCTGTACCTCCAAGCAGACACCTTAGCTCACTGATCAGATGGGTCACTGTCTGGGCTCTGCCTTGGATGATGTGGCCAGAGCATCACTGGCTCCCAGTCATTTGCAGAGAGGCAGGTCCTGTGGCCTCTTGCAGCTTGAGCTGACCCTCACTCTTCCCTCCAGGGAAGCCCTGCTGGCCGAGATGGGCGTGGCCATGAGGGAGGATGGCGGCACTCTGGGTGTGTTCTCTCCCAAAAAGGTAGGAGCAGGTCCCTGTTTGGTGGGGCCCCGGCTTGAACAGGGCTGGGCCCCCTGCAGCCTTTGAGGGGTCTCATTCCTCTATGAGTGGGAGTACAGCAGGGGGTCCAGGCATTGAGGGCCAACACCCACCACAGACAGACCCCCCTGGGTGAGACCCAGCCCCCCTCCTTAGGTGGGGCATCTCTGTAGCCTTGGGAAGTGGGCTGGTGTGCTCACCCAGGTCAGAGTGACAATAGGGACTGGACTCAGGGTAGAGACCTAAAACCTGGAGCCTGTGCTGCCCACAGACAGGGAGGGGCAGGGCACAGGGCTGGGCATGAGGCCTCACCTCCCTCTCAGCTCAGCTAGAGTGCAAGCTCACCAGACCTAATCTTAGGGTCTTAGGGTCTGCTAGCTGGGAGCCCTCCAATGGAGACCCCCTCTGATACTCAGATGGAGCATTTGGGGAAAAGTCTGATGATTCTAGGACCCAGACACTGCCACCCACCCCAAAGATTGCCAGATCCTCAGAGCCCTTAGGAGCAGAGCTCCAAGCCAGGAGGCCTCCCTGGAGGCAGTGGTAATGGCTCTCTAGGCCCTGCCCCTGCCACCTTGTTGGTGAGGAGGCACCTGGCCGCCTCCCACAGTGCAGCCCGCTGTGGACGGCTTTTCACCTCAGCTTTCTTTGGGGCAAATGGATTCTGTGTTTTCCAGTCTGTGAAGCCCCCATTGAGCCATTGGGGGCCCCAAGGGAAGAGGAACCAAGGGCACTGGTATGGTGGGCTCCTTGGAATGGGACTAGGTATTTTGGGCTCCTGCCCCCACACAGTCTAGGCTGGGGGACAGGCAGGAAGGAGGAGTGTTGGGGGGACCTGGGACAGAGTGGGGAGCAGGCAGTGCCTTGATGGGGTCTTACTTCACATCCTCACATCCCTTCTGGAGAGGCCTTGGTTGTCTGAGTGAGTTGTTCCTGGGCTGTTTCAGACCCTGCTCCTTCTTGGAGGGGTGGGGCGCCCAGGCTGGCTTGTGTGGAGCTGTGGGTGCAGGGGCCTCAGGGTGCTGGGTGCCCTGCGGTTCTTTGGCTTCAATGGTCGCTCTGGGTATGGAGGACAACCCTGGGGACCACTGTAGACACCTCCTCCTGAGAACCACAGTGTTCCGGGACTCTGGGTCCTCTTACTTAGCCCAGCTGGCAAACACAGCCCTTCCACACATTCCTGCTCCGGGCTGGGGTGGCTGGGGATGGTTTGTCCTGGAGTCTGATGACCAGTTTCTTCACAGCCCTGCACAGGCACATGAGTGGGGTGTGGAGGGACTTACAGCTTCGGGTGGTGACAGCTTTCCCCAGGGTGTCAGGTGGGAAACTGAGGAAGCAGTCTCAGCCGCTGCCTGTTGCAGGACTCTTGCCCAGGACACAATGTGGTGGTTCCTGAGCTGAGGGCCCAGGGGAGAGCATCAGAGGAATGGAGGTGGGGCATCGGGCCCCTGTGGGCAGAGCTTGCAGTAGCTGCCATGGGGACAGAGTGGAGCAGGGAGTCCAGGGGAGTACTTAGGGGCCACTGGTGGGAGATGGCCACCTTGGCTTTGGACCGTGTTTTGCTAGACCATGGACAGGAGAGGCATGGCGGGGGGTTGTGGACTGGGGTGGAGACTTTCCCAGCCTCTCTGCTTCCAGCTGCCAGGGTCTGAGGCCTTCTTGGCCAGAGTTGTAACTCTTGGTTCGAGTATCTACTGGAGCCCTCACTCCTGGGTGCCCACCCCAACTCCAAGCACCCCTGGGCCCTTGAGCACTAAGAGCTGGGCTCCCAATCCTTCCTGAGTACCAAGGCTGAGCCCCCACCCAGTCTGCTGCCTGGCTGTCCCCTCCAAGACTGTGGGGTCCCCATCAAAGGCTCTTCTGCTGGGAAACTTTTCCTTCCCATGACCTGTCCTCCCTGCCAAGCTGGAAGAATGCTGTGTCCCCCACAAGGCCAGGGCTAAGGTTGGTTGTGATCTAGGGCCCAGGAAGAGAGGTCAAGTAGGTCAGTGCTGGGCTCCTGCTCCCTGTAAGACAGGTGTCCTCTTCTCTCCCTAGACGCCGCATCTTGTCAACCTGAACGAGGACCCGCTGATGTCAGAGTGCCTCCTCTACTATATCAAGGATGGACTCACCAGGTGGGGTGGGCTCACAAATGGGATGGGCTCACAGGTGGGGCGGGCTCACCAGGTGGAGTGAACTCACGGGTGGGGTAGGCTCACAGGTGGGGCGGGCTCACAGATGGGTTGGGCTCACAGGTGGGGTGCAGGATTGGCTGTGATTGGGGGTATGCCATGTGCCCCACTCATGTGCATCTTGAGTGTTTCCCATTAAAGCTCAGGTAGGTGTCCCTGGAGGCTGCAGGGAAAGCGGGGAGGGAGCCAGCGGGTGGCACCCTGGGTGCCCTGGTCTGGTCGTTGATGACTGTGCTCCCCGTTCCCCACAGAGTGGGCCGTGAGGACGGGGAGAGGCGGCAGGACATCGTCCTGAGCGGGCACTTCATCAAGGAGGAGCACTGTGTCTTCCGGAGCGACTCTAGAGGCGGCAGTGAAGGTACTGCTACTCTTCACCCAGCCCAGTGCCGCTGCACCTCCCGTCAGCCCGGGCCAGCGCTTTACCTCCCAGATCCCTGATCAGTCCTGGGAAGCCCCTCCGTGAGACAGGGGCTTTGGCAGCTGGGCTGGGGCCGTGGGCAGCCTCTCCTGTGTCGGTGTGTTTTGAGCTGATCCTGGGACAGTGAGCCATGAGGACCAGCCAGGTGGAGGGTGCAGAATTATTTCTGGACCACACTTTCCTGCTGTCTGTTGTGGCCACCGGCCCGTTTCCCTGCCTGTCCGCCGTCCGTCCACATGGCCTGTCTTGGGTGTGATGTCTAGGGGAGCTCCTGCTGGTCAGATGTTTTTAGAGTGCCTGCAGCCCCCCAGCTGAGGGTAGATGTCCACTCACGGTGGCCAACACCTGCTGTATAACTAGGACACGTAGGGTGGTGGCCTTAAACAATATTGGGGACATTGGCTCTCCCAGAATTCTCTGTCCCCAAAGCCTGCCCTTCCCTGGGTGGGTGGGCACAGAGCCCAGAGAGGCTGCAGGACTCTGGGGACATGCTACCTGCCTGGAGAGCCTGGCAGGGCTGGTGGTCAGTCCATAGCAGCTTCCTGGCTCTTTGACAGTGTGCTACTCTCCTCATCTACTAGTCAGGTGTGACCCCTCGGCTTCTCTGAGGCCCCAACAGGGTGCCACTAACTGTTAAGGCTTTGCTGCTAGCAAGGAGGAGAGTGGTGGTGGGGCTGCACCTGGGTGCCAGGTGAGCAGAGCCCTGCAGGTAGCTGGAGGGCGTGGTACCCTCAATGACAGCCCCTGAGAGTCTTTCTGTCTGTCCCCCTATCTGTCCTGTAGCCGTGGTGACCCTGGAGCCCTGTGAGGGGGCAGACACCTACGTCAATGGCAAGAAAGTCACGGAGCCCAGCATCCTTCGGTCAGGTACAGCCAGGCAGAAGGCCGGTGCCACCCTCTGCCGTTGGGGCCAATCCACTCCCAGGGCTGTGGGTATTCGGGAAGGCAGAGCATTGGCTCGAGGTGCCAGGCTGGGAGGAGAGTCTGGCATGGGGTGGCACCATGGAAAGGATGGGATGTGGAGAAAGCCCGGACTGCACTTTGCAAACATCCCTGGCTATAAAAGGGGAGGATTTGAGAGGGTGGATGTGGGGCCAGTGAGGAGGTCCACTGAAGTCTGGGCCAGGGGTGAGCAGAGGAGTTCCACAGAGCTGAGGAGCCGGGGGTGGTTCCTGGGGTGGAAGGTACTGGGAGTCTAATTCAAAGAAGAGACTGCTCCCCCTTTTCCCTCTCCTCCCCGCCACCTGAGGCTACCCGAGGGTGCAGGTCCCCCTAGTTCAGTGGTTGGCAAACTCATTGGTCAACAGAGCGGCAAACCAAAGCTCGAGAGCCACAGTTTGCCGACCACTGCCCTAGTCCAACCTGGCTTCTGTCTCTCAGGAAACCGCATCATCATGGGAAAGAGCCACGTGTTCCGGTTCAACCACCCTGAGCAGGCGCGGCAGGAGCGTGAGCGCACGCCCTGCGCGGAGACCCCCTCAGAGCCTGTGGACTGGGCCTTCGCCCAGCGAGAGCTGTTGGAGAAGCAGGGCATCGACATGAAGCAGGAGATGGAGCAGAGGTGAGTCTGGCGGGGAACCTCCCCTCAGGGCCCATGCTGCTCCCTCTGCACCACATCCCCCTCCACCCAGTCACCCACCCCCGCCGAGTCACACATCCCCACAGAGTCACCCACCCCCACAGTCACCCACCCCTGCTCTTGCAGGCTCCAGGAGCTTGAGGACCAGTACCGCCGGGAACGGGAGGAGGCCACCTACCTGCTGGAGCAGCAAAGGCTGGTGAGAGCGGCACTCCCTGGCCCCCAGGCTCCACACGATGCCTGGGTGGGGTGGGGTGAGCCAGGTCCCTGCTGTGCAAAGAGCTCTAGTCTCCACTGCCCCAAGCCATTGCTGTGTTGATCCGTGTCTGGGCCCACTGGGCAGGTCTGGGGCCCACAGCTTGAGGGGCCCAGCTGGAGTCACAGCCCCTGCTTCTGTGCTAGGACTATGAGAGCAAGCTGGAGGCCCTGCAGAAGCAGATGGAGTCCAGGTACTTCCCAGAGGTGAACGAGGAGGAGGAAGAGCCAGAGGACGAAGGTGAGGGATCCCGACCTGGTAAGGGGCAAGACCTGGGCCTCAGGCCAGGGATGGGTGTCCAAGAGCATGCAGCCCCCAGGATCCTTCCTGGGGTCAGTTGGTCTGCATCTTTGCCCTGGGGTCCTGACTATTCCTTGGGAAGAGACCTTGTCCCTGGGAGGTAGGATTCAGGGAGATACTTGCAGCAGGAAAGCACATGCATGTGCAAACACATAGGGTTCTGGAGGCAGCAGCCTGGACCATGGGGAGGACGGTGAGGGTGTCCTGTGTCCACTCACCCCTGTGCTACCACCCAGAGGCTGGTGCTCCCTCTGGACGAGGTCACTACTCTTCACCTTGGGACTCCTTTTCTGGTCTTTGCTTAGGTGGCCTATTGGCTGCCCTCATGTTGCTGTGGGGCCCGAGGGAGGCCATGGAGTTCACGTCCTGCTTGGCCTCGGGTCTACGGGTTAGCACCTTTGTGCGGATGTGATCTTGGTTTCTCCTTGTCTGGACAAAGGGCAGGGCTCTAGGTGGGAGGAGTTGCTGGGAGGAGGGGTTGAGTCTGGGAGCATGGACTCGCCCTTCCTGGGTCTTCTTGGTGGAAAGAGGGCGTGAGCTGTGAGAGGGTGTGCACGGCAGTCCCCGTCCCCACTGCTCCCCTACGTGGCGGTCTGCCTGTCATTTCCTGCTGGCCCCTCAGTCTTCACCAAACTTCAGTCGGACACAGGATGGTGCTCATGCACTGCCCTCCTTGGATCCCAAAGAGTCTTTCCTATTACATGGCTCCTATCACCGCTTCCTGCCAGTTCCCTTCTTTCTGAGCACCCAGAACAGTTAGGCTGAGATTGGGGACCCAGACCCAGAGCCCCTGGCCCCGACCCAGAGCAGGATGTTATGGCGCGGCCTCGATGACTGTGTGGCCCCTCCCCACAGTCCCATGGACAGAGAGGGAGTGCGAGCTGGCGCTGTGGGCCTTCCGGAAGTGGAGGTGGTACCAGTTCACGTCACTGCGGGACCAGCTCTGGGGCAACGCTATCTTCCTCAAGGAGGCCAATGCCATCAGCGTGGAGCTCAAGAAGAAGGTGAGCCACCAGCTGTCGTGGAGGGAGGGTGTCACCCGTCCTGCTTACCGTTGGACTTGACACTGGGCTCCTCTGCTCCCGGCACGGTGGAGTGGTGCTGCCTGGCCTGGGCCCCTAGGGGGCGGGCGTGGGGGGATGGAAGGGAGGCAGGGAACTGACCGAGGTGAGGTGGTTCCTGACTCAGTAGGCAGGCAGGTGAGCAGGTGTAGCCTGTGGTGGGTGGGAACATTCCCACGTGCAGTGTGATTATGGGAGGTGAGAAGGAAGTCCTTCTGGACCCTGGCTCCCGCTCCCCAGGGGGCTGACGGGGGTCATCTTGTGCCTGTCACAGGTCCAGTTCCAGTTTGTCCTCCTCACGGACACACTCTACTCCCCACTGCCACCCGACCTGCTGCCCCCAGAGGCTGCCAAAGACCGAGAGACGCGACCCTTCCCCCGCACCATCGTGGCTGTGGAGGTGCAGGACCAGAAGAACGGGGCCACCCACTACTGGACGCTGGAGAAGCTCAGGTGTGGCGGGTGGCGGCGGAAGTGGACGTTGGGGATGGGGAACCACCAAAAAGGGAGGCGGGCACCAGCTGGATGGTGGACACCGGTCAGTGTAGCTTTTTCTCCTGTCTTAATCTCTTTGAAAATCAGAAGCAAACAGTGACTGAGACCCAGCCTCACCAGGGCCCAGTTCTCCCTCCACCAATGCAGTGGAATGTATGGTATACCTTTAGGGACAAGGCTGATGGGAGCTGTAGGGAGGTGACACGGAGGGCCTGAGAGGCTAGGAGGGGCCCTACTAGGTTTTCGTGGGCAAAGCAGGGTGGGGTGGACAGTGAGGACAGGGCTGCCCCTAGGTGCCTGGTATCTGGCCATGGGCTGATGGAGCACAGGGGCACTGGCTGGGTGTATGTCAGCTAAAGGGGTGGGGGTGGCTGTGTGTGTGTGAAACTCACCCCCAAAATGTTTGCTATCTGAGAATTGGCTGGCCCTGGGAGGGGCATCCTCCCCAGCCAGCTAGGCCCCAGAGATATAAAACATCATATAATATAGTTAATACAGCACACACTGCACACTCACAGACTCACTCACCTTCCTTGTATGACTCATTCACAAACACACAAACACACACACACACACAAACACACACACACACAGAGACAGTGACCCCCGCCCCGCCTAGGTACACACATCTGCACTCAGCCCTCCCCTCCCGGCTGCAGGCTGATGTTTGGATGAATGTCCACCCTTCATTCATTCATGTTACAGCTGAGTCCTGGAGGGAAATGGTTGCATTTTCTTTCTTCTTCAACTTATGGGTTTCTTGGGCTAGTAATTTTTAAAATATCATTTTCTATATCCTATCACCAATTTGCCCTTTATTCCTGGAGCCTCTTGAGGTCCCCATGCCAGTTCCCCTTGGGGTTCTCTCCCCACTTTTCTGCTCCTGCTAAGAGTTACCTCCCTATCACTGGTTTCCAGCTCTCCTGCCTGCTTGCCCCACCTTGCTGTTACCTGGCCAGAGTTGGGAGGAGTTAGTGGTGACCTCGTCTGTTTACCTGGAAGTCCTTTGCACAGTGACCGATTTTGAGGACCTCAGAGGTCTGTTAGGAAAGCAGCTTGGGCCTCAGAGAACCCTGAGCAGGACACTGTGGCCAGCACTGAGCCCCAGAGGAAGTGAGCAGTGCGGCCGCTGCAGAGCCTATACAGACCTCTGCACCGTTGCACCCCTGCAGGCAGCGCCTAGACCTGATGCGGGAGATGTACGACCGGGCAGCCGAGGTGCCCTCCAGCGTCATCGAGGACTGTGACAACGTGGTGACTGGCGGAGACCCCTTCTACGACCGGTTCCCCTGGTTCCGGCTGGTGGGCAGGTGGGCACCTCCCTTCCTCCCTCCCTGGGCTGAGAGAGAGAGAGCATGAGAGAAAGAGAAAGCGAGAGAGATTGAGATAGAGAAAGAAAGAGAGAGATTGAGAAAGATGGAGATTGAGATAGAGAAAGAGAGAGATTGAGGTTGAAAGAGAAGAGAGGGCAGTGGGGGCGGGAGCCTCCTAAGGCAGGACCCCGACTGGCCCTGCCCCCATCCTGACTTCTCCGCCCTGGTCTTTCCTGGTCTGACCCCTGTTGTTTAGGGGACCATGGAGGGCTGCCAGCATTGTCCCCACACCCACTGTGGGGCGTGGCCACAAACTCACCCGGGCCCACTGTGTGAATGTAGGAGTCTTAGTCCGACTTTCCGGGTCACCTGGTGGATGTGGTGGGAGTGGGGGGCGCAGGGCGTGCCACCAGAGCCTCAGTCCCAGGCCTCCTGTCCCTGGCGTCCTGGCCTGGGTCTGTGCCCTCGCTCGGCGGGACAGACGTGGTGTTCAGAGGCCTCCAGGTGGCCAAGCACGTGAGGTCTTCACACGACCTCAGCCACACCAGGGCAGGACCACTCCGCCAGTGCTTCCAGGACCTTCCAGAACCTCCCACTGACCAACCACACATGCAGTTTCCTTCTGAGCCTGGGACGGGGTGCCCTTTCGGTTCTCGTCTTGGTGGTCGGTGTTTGGTTTGGGTGTCCCTGGAAGCCCCTGCCCCGGTGTGCCCTGCGCGAGGCTGGTGTTAACTTCTCTCTGTCTTGTCCTACTAACCTCAGTTCAGTCATCTCTGGCTGCAGCAGCTACCCTCTTCTCAACACGTGCATGAGCGCGCGCATGGCTGCTCTCACCCCCTCCCCCACCTCCTCGAGCCCCGACTCCGACGCCACCGAGCCTGCGGAGGAGCAGAGCCTGGGGGAGGAGGAGGAGGAGGAGGAGGAGGAGGAGGAGGACCTGGAGGACGACGTCTTTCTGGAGCACGTGCTGTGCCACGGCCGGGACCCGTTTTACGACCGGCCCCCCCTGTTCAGTTTAGTAGGAAGGTTGGTGAGGTCGAGGACAGCATGCTGGGAAGGAACCAGCTCTTTTGCACAGGAGCACTGCTGTGGGCACAATTTGATCGCCCTCAGGGCATGACCCTGGGCCCAGGGGCTGGCCTTGCAGGAGGGACCTCAAGAGCTCAAGGGCGCCTGCATTCCTGAAGCAGGACTGCCAGCTCCATGCAGGTGGGAACACACTTCAGAGAGGGCCTAGAACCGGGGCCGTAGCTGCTGGACCCTGGAAAAAATCCTTGAGCAAAACCTCCCAGGGGACATTTGGAAAGCAGCAGGCAGGCCACCCTCAAGGCCCTGTGGTCCTGGGGATCAGACCCGCCACCAGTTTAGGCAGTTTCCCCACGCTCCACTGTTGTCCTAGCGGAACCTGGAGCAGCTGTCCTGCAGGGCAGGGAGGAAGGGCTGCGCTGGGGCAGTGGAAGGACCTCCCTCAGAAGTGGGGGTCCTGCAGACCCTGCCTCTCTCCGAGCCTGTCTTTGTCTAAAGGTGAGGACTGTTTGTCCTCTGACCCCCCAGGCCATCATGGCCAGAGACACGTGGCCCTGCACCCTCACAGGAAGTGCCCTTGGCAAAGAGGAGCCGATGCTGTGTCCTGGGGTAAGAGAGGCCGAGGTCAGGCAGAGACAGCTGCCAGTCACATTCCTTTACCATTGTGGAATGGAAGCCTGACTAGTGAAAGAAAGACCTAGAGACCTCCTGTGGGAGAAGGAAATGCAGCTCACGAAGCAGCTGAATTTACACGTTTACAGGATGAAAAGGCGTGAGATGGTTCTAGCAGCAGCCCATTCTGGATTGGAGAGTGCTTCCTTGAGCCAGTCCAGGGGAGATTTTGGAAGCCTTGGCCTTGAGCGCCAGTACTGAGAGCTGTGGGCTGCAGCGGCCTCAGAGAGTGGGGTTCACACTGATCCTCTTGGAACGAAGCAGGTTGCCATGGGCACACATTCTGGATTTATTCTAATTAGGGTCCCTTGAATGACATGCTGGCCTACTGGATAAAAGCATGCGGCCCTTCCTCTGAGATGCCTGGACTTCGGTCTGCAGAGCAGGACCGAGAGGAAGTGGAGCCTCAGAAAGCCCAGCCACTAGGGACAGGCTCTCTGGCCTGCTGGGGCCAGGAGGCACTCAAGTGACAGATAGGCCTGGGACAGGGCACAGGGGAACGAGGACTCGGGGAGAAATGGGGGTGTGGGTTCTTGCAGTCTCAGCCAGAAAGAGCTGGGTCCTTCCGGCACTTCCCCACGTGGATCTGAGATGTCAGGAAACAACCAAACCAAAGCAAAGCCACCCCTGAGAGGCCGGCCCTGCCTGTGGGCGGTCTGCGGAGGGCTTCTTTTGGAACCGTCCTGATCTTTTTGTTTGGCAAGAATTGGCTTTTCCCCCGCTCAGCAGCTATGTGGGCCGGGCCTTGAGAAGGACCCGGCTGTGTTTTCCTCTGATCCTCTGGTAGCTGCCGGCTCTCTCTCCAAAGCTTAAGCAGAATTGGGGCACTCACTCTCATCTCCCTTCAGAAAGGCTTTCCTGGCCCAGCATGCATCTTTGCACCTCACCAATCTCGTGGTCAGCGCTGCCTCCTCCCTCCCGCCACACAGCTCTGGCTCTGCGTCTCTGCCACCTCCTCTCTCTGGGCGGGTTTCAGCCTGCTTCAAGGTGTGCTCACCTCCGTGGACAAGGCCCTCAGCCTGGGCTTTCCTTGTCCCAACCCAGGCTCCCTACCCAGACTCAGGGTCCCCCCCCACCACCACTTGGCAGTCTGGGGTGCTGGGTGAATTGGGGGATGGCTGACCAAGCAGAGGGAGTGTTTCCCCTATAATCCTTTCTGCCTAGACCACCACTCTCAGGAATTGGGGAGCGGGGGCAGGGAAGCTGCACAGGGGAGGGCAAGGGGGAGAGGGTCCCAGGAAAGGAGGTTCTGGGTGAGGGAACAAAGGTGACTGCTACAGGGAAGTGTCCCATACTCTGGGTGGGGAAACGCTGAGCTGCTCCATGCACTCCGCCACCTGGGCTGCAGGGCTGAACCGTCAGCCAGGTGTACTCTGCGTATCCGGCTGCTCAGCCCAGATCTTTGCCGGTGAGACTGAGAGCCACTCCGTGTGTGCGGGCAGGGCGTCCCCACGGTGGCCCATACTAATGCCAGGTTGTCTCTACCCCATGGCCCTACCCCCTCATGTCTAGTGCTGTTGTGAGGTGGCTCTGTATGGGGTGTGGGGTCTTTGAGTCCTAGCTTGCAGTCCCTTGAGGCTGGTGCAGTGGTTCCTGGGCCCCAGAGGTTCCCTCTGGCTGAATGTGTCCATCACCATGGCCAGGTGGACCCGGGTTAGGAGGAAGGAGCCAGCGAGGCTTCCTTTTGCCTTCTCTGAACCTGGAACTAGAGCAGCAGCCAGATCTGTGGGTCCCAGTCGTATTTTGTGCAGCTCTAAGAAAGAAAGATGAGGCCAGCTGCTGAGGTGTGCCACTGCTCAGTCCAGCCCGTTTCAGTGCTGAAGTGTGAAGAGTGGCATCTTAGAATCCAGGAGGTGCAGGAGCACCTACCTACCAACCAGGTATGGGAAGAGCAGATGTCCCAGTGCCGGCCCTGCTGAGCTCAGGCTCCCAAGGGGCTGATTGGAGTTGGGGACACAAGAGCCAGCCGGACCTGGGCCGGCAGGGGGCTTTGAGGTGGCCCTTATTCCCGCGCTCCCTGCTGGCCGGGAGGCCTTGGGCAGCCCTTGACCTCTTTTTCCTGGATACTGTACTCATTAAGGACCCCGGTGCCCTTACTTAACCTACAAGAGGAGGTATCCCCTCCTCAAATACCCCCGATTTCAAGCAAAGACCCTTGGCCAGCCAGGTGCTGGGGCAGGAAGCCTGCCAGCCTGCCCCATTCAGCCCCTGCCTGCTAGGTGCCCTGTGTGACTATGGCAAGGGGTTACCAGTATTTGGGCCTCAGTTTCATCTTGTGATAAGGGCCAGGGATGGACTTAGGGCCCCTGAGGCTGGAATAGGGGCGGGACATCAGGGCTACAGGTGAAGCAAGGAGCGAGTGTATATCATTGAGGTGGGGGTCTAATATGCATCCCAAGACTCCTTGGATGCTGTGGAGGCCATGGAGGGTGGCCGGTGGTAAGGGACCCGCCAAAGGACTTCGGAGAGACTTCTGAGGTGGAACTGATAGGCCTGAAAGATAGATAAGATGGTATTCAGGTGTTTGACCTGCTGGGGGAGGACCAGCAAGGGCATGGAGGTCGAGATTAGGAGCCCCAACTCAGGACCTGGAATCAGAGTCACAAAGCCTGGCCTGTTCTGTGCTGCAGTCACCGCAGGTCCAGAGACGGGTGTCCTGGACCTCAGTGTGGGTGGTGTCTGTCCAAGCAAGCCGAGTGAGAGGCAGGGTGATGGGTGACACCGCTCTTCTCCCCACTCTGCCCTGTACTGCTCTCGGCCATGCACCTGGGTGCCAGCGCCCACTAGCAGACCCTGACCTTCCCTTCACTCACCTCCTCCCACCTCTGCACCTTGCTGCTGCTCTAGCCTTTGTCTGTCCACCTTTCCCGCTGGGACCCTGGATCTCCCTCACCCCACCTTGTGCACCTCCTCCCCAACACCTCCCTCCCTCCTATGTCTAAATCCTGCCCCTCCCCCAGGACCTCCACCCCCCAGCCCCCCGAAGCTCAGGGTTAGGATGTTTGCATCTCTGGGCTGGAGCAGGAGCTACCTGGAGGGGAGGGCAGGCAGAGGCAGGTCCTGCTGGAGTGTGCAGAGTGGGGTTGTCCCCAGCGGCTCATGTGGGTATGTGCCCTTGAACAGTGGGAGAGATTTGTTCCGTATCACCCTGCCCAGTCCCCAGGGTCCTGTCTGTCTTCCTGGATGCATGTATGACCCTTGTACATTGACAAACTCAGGGACTGTGGTAGCTGCTGGGTAATGCAGCCTCTGTCTGGCCTGTTCTGGGCACTGCCAGGACAAGGGAGAACTCCAGGTGCCCTGTGGGTAGCTGGCAGGGCCATGGCATACAACTCTGTGGGGTCTGTGGGTGTCCATTCAGCCACCCATCTCTGGGCTGAGGCTGGTGCCCTGTCTGGGCTGACACCACGGAGCCCCTACCACGGTGTTCCTAGAAGCTCAGAGGGCCCACAAGCGTCGGATCACTGGGAAGTGGGTGGGTGTTGGGACTGTCAGGGCACCAGTGCCAGTGTCGTAGCTCAGTGTGGCCAGGTCCCAGGTCCTCCTCCTTGAAGCAGGCTGAACCCCCTCCTCAGCTGCTTTCTCGTCAGTTAGCAGGTGTGGCCCGAGCTGTGCCCCGTGCCAGCCCACTGACCACTGCCTCTGCCCCGGCGCACGACCTCCACCTCCTCCTGTGTCCTCGGAGCACCTCAGCCTCTGTCTGTCCCCTGCCGCCCGCTGCCTGCTGCCTGGCCTCCCTGCGCTCTGCTCGCTTTGCAGTGTCGTGTCGTGAGCTTGGCCGCAGTGTCGCCACCGCCGCTCACAGCGCAGACCCAGCTGGCCCTGACAGCAGCCTCTTCCCCCAGGGCCTTCGTGTACCTGAGCAACCTGCTGTACCCCGTGCCTCTGGTGCACCGCGTGGCCATCGTCAGCGAGAAGGGCGAGGTGAAGGGCTTCCTCCGTGTGGCCGTGCAGGCCATCTCAGGTGTGTGAGGACCGTGGGCCTGGCTCTCCTTCACAGGTAGAGGCCCCAGGTGGGGAGGCCTCTGCGGGCATCACTGAGGTTGGTGTGCAGCCAGCCTCACCAGGCCCCGCCTGCAGCGTCTCTCTCCATCCTGCCCCAACAGCTGGCAGTTAGCTGCTGGTCTCCAAGTGGGGGCTTCTCCATGCTCAGCTCCTGGCTCTGGCCTCCCAGACTCTCCAGAGTAGCCGGAGCCCTTTGGGGCTGTGCAGGCTGAGCCCAGGGCTGTCTGAGCTCCCTCTGGCTCAGGAGACCTCCCTCTGAAACTCTCCTAGCTCACCTCTTGCTGTCTCTAAGCCCCAGGACGGGCTGCCCAAACCCCACCCACAGTGTCCCTCAGAGCCTCCCTTGGTCCAGTGCACCCCTCTTCGGACCCTACAGCCCCTCCCAGCCATGTCTCTGTAGTGTGAGCCCCTGGGGACCCTGCCAAGAAGGAAGCCTGGGTGGGAGCGAGGGCGGCCCTGGAGAGGGACAGAGGACAGGGGTGCTGGGAGCAGTTGGTGGCTCTTCCTCATCCTTCCTGACCTGCTCTGTCCCAGTCCAGGGGATCCCCCAGAACAGGTTGCTTTATAGGGTGACACTGCCTCTATTTGGACCACACCTGACATTCTCTGTCTAGTGGATATGGTGGAGGAAAAACACACACCAAAAAACCAACCTCCTGGTCACCGAAGTCACTCCTGCCCCCATCCAGTGCGACTGAGCTCAGCTCCCTGATCCCTTGTACTGAGCCCTGAGCCTGCTGTGCACAGCCTGGGCTGGCTCCGAACGATGGTGGGACAAGACTATAGGACAGCCGGGCTGGAGAGCTCAGGGTGTTAGCACCCTCGCAGGCCCCTGAATAGAGGGGCAGATTTCCCAGTTGGCAAGGCTTCTGGGGTGACATCTAACCAGAGTGGCTGCAGTTGGGACTCGGGAGCCTTTAGACAACAGGAAAAGGGTTTGGAATTTGTCCCAAGCACAGGGGAAGCCACTGGCTACTCTGAAGGAAGGGGTGTGGGATGCTGAGTGCCCAGGCGGGTGATCGTGGTGGCTTTGTAAGGGTGGTGGCAGAGGGATAGGTGGGGTTCCCTGGTGAAACCAGGCGACCTGGTGGGGGGAGGGAGGGGTTAGGAGGACCCTGGTTCTGCTATAGCATCTGAGTCTGGGGGAAGCCAGCGGGGGACAGGACTCAGGGAGTGGGCAGGGTCATAAGCTTGGTGTTTACAGTGTGGAGTTGTGGCTCCTATCCAAGCAGGCTGTGTTGAGGCTGTGGCCACTTCTGGGCCCTGAGGCAGCACAGGCTGGTGGTCGGCGTGCCCAGGGTGGTGCCTTGGGCGTCCTGCAATGTTGGCGATGGGGTGGGTCAGAGCACGGCTTGCTTCCTGTGCCCTCCCCCTACCTGACCGCTCAACCTGGCTCTGCCACACCACCTGGGGACAAGCAGGGCCCTAACCATCTGCTTGGTTTCTGTTGCAGCCGACGAAGAGGCCCCTGATTATGGCTCGGGTGTCCGCCAGTCAGGAACAGCCAAAATCTCCTTTGATGACCAGCATTTTGAAAAGGTGCCTGGCCAGCAGCTCCTCTTCCTCCTGCTCTCCCCTGTCCCACCCCCACCGTCTGCCTGCCACCCTGTCCTGAACCTCAGTGCCCACCACCTCCAGCTCAGGGCAGTGTGCCTGCTCCCTCCTCAATCCCCAGTCCCTCTATGAGGGGCTCACCAATGTTGGGGATGCACAGGAGGGTCAAAGGGCAAATAAACATGGAGAGCACAGGGCAGAGGAGGCTGTGTGGGCACCTGGCCCAGGGAACCTGGCCAGGACCCTGAGAGCCAAGCAGAAAGGTTACCTGCATCCTGCCCCTGGGGGGAGGGGCTGAGGACGAGTCCTGGATGGGGTAGAACTGAGGACCTTTCCCACTCATGAATCCGCACAGGACATGACAGCCTGGGAAACGGGCCTGGGGAGAGGGGTACCTGCCCACCCTGGGGCAGGTCTGGAACAAAGCTCACCTGACTCTGGATAGCACAAGGCCCCCTCCCCTGGTCTCTTGACTGGCGGTGGGGACCCCACCCAGCCCCCTCTCTCTCTGACTCTGGTTCCCCACCTCCCATAGTTCCAGTCCGAGTCCTGCCCTGTGGTGGGGATGTCCCGTTCCGGGACCTCCCAAGAAGAGCTGCGCATTGTGGAGGGCCAGGGCCAGGGCTCAGACGCCGGGCCCTCCGCCGACGAGGTTAACAACAACACCTGCTCCGGTACGTCACTGTGGCTGCCCAGGGCTTGTGGGGCTCTTGGACATGGCCCGAGCCCCACTGTAGTCTGGAGGTCCCTCCACTTCCAGCCCAGCCTAGGGTGATGAGGACTAGGCCCCCTCCCCGTGCCCCGTCCCTGAGGGAGGCTGTGCAGGCCCCAAGCCTGACCTCAGCTCCAGCGCCCCTGGTCCTGTAACATGGCTGTGCCCTTGGCTCCCAGCAGCCATGCCTCCGGAAGGCATCCTCCTGGACAGCCCTGAGAAGGCCGCCCTGGATGGGCCCCTGGATACCGCCCTGGACCACCTGCGCCTGGGCAGCACCTTCACCTTCCGCGTGACCGTCCTGCAGGCGTCCAGCATCTCTGCGGAGTACGCTGACATCTTCTGCCAGTTCAAGTGAGCTCAGCCCAGCGGGACAGGCCAGCGGGTGGGTGGGCAGGCTCTCAGACATGCACGGATGGTGTCCCAGTGACCCCAGCCAAGTGTCTCCTCCCGCTTTGCAGCTTCATCCACCGCCACGATGAGGCCTTCTCCACGGAGCCCCTGAAGAACACGGGGAGGGGCCCCCCACTTGGCTTCTACCACGTCCAGAACGTAGGTCCTCAGAGCCCTCCCCCCTCCTATTGGTTGGCCCTCCCAGGGTCTGGCTCTGGGTGCCCTCCCTGAAACAGCTTCATCTAGTCTCACCATGGCTCCTTCCTCCTCCCTCTTGTCGCCAGCATGTGTGGGACGCGGCCAGGCAGGAGGACACAGGGCCTCTGGCACCTGGCAGACGTATGGGCTGTTGCTGGGCACTGGGCTTGTGGCGGGTTTAAGGCTGGGGTGGGGGCAGTAAGAGTCCGGACACCTCCCTGAAGCGAACAAGTTTCTGGGATGGCCAGGGTCTGTGCTGAGGCTGGGGCGCCCAGCCAGGCAGTTTGTGTGGTGTGGGAAGAGGTGGAGGCAGGGCTGTGGGAGGTCAGGAGAGCTGCAGGCAGGGGAGCATCCAAGCCAGGCAGGCTGTTAGGAGAGCAGGAGGCTTTCGGGGACGGGGAGCAGGGGTAACTAGGCAGTGTGAGGGGATGTTCCATGTGGCCATAATGAAAGCTGCCAGGTGATGAGGACTCCAGAGCAAGCTTTCAGGTGATGAGGAATTTGACCCTGAGCTGCATAGTGTGTTGGCATGAGGCCTGCGCAGTCACAGCGGCCATGGTGAGTTGGCCCTGCAGCTGACAGACAATGGGCCACGGTTTCCCAACTGGGGAACAAGGCAGGTCTGAAGCGTGCACACTGGCTGACTTGTTTCCTGGGCTGCCAGCTCTGGAGGAGAGGTGGCTGAGGTCAAGGTGTGAGCAGGGATGTACTGGGCCCAAGGGGAGCATCTGTCCCCCTCTGTCCTGGAGCATGTACATGCCTGTCATCTCCCTGAGGCCGCATAGGGTCTTCCCTCTGTATCTGTCTCTGTTCTGATTTCCCCCTTTATAAGCACTTGGTCATATTGGGTTAGGGCCATACTAATGCCCTCATGTAACTCGCTGACCTCAATAAAGACCCTGCCTCTAAATACAGGTGCTGGGGGTTAGGGCTGCTGCTTATGAACTGAAGTGGGGATTTGGGGAGACACAGTTCAACCCGTAACTCTTGTTGAGTGGGCTAGGGTCAGACCAGACGCCAGAGGCACCCTGGCCTTGGTCATTATGTCGAGTGCTATGGCCTGAAAGTGCAGCCGAGCCCACTGGCCCTGCCCGTGTGTACTGGGAAGAGAGCCAAAGCCACCCATTTGGTGACCTGTCCCTTGGGTGGTGACAGAGGAGAGGCAGGGCTGGAAGGGACCTCGGCTAGGAGTGCTGTCCCTGTCATGAGCGGAACTTGGGCCCATGGGGCTTTCCATCTGGGCCTGGAGTGCTCGGTCCTCCCTGGAGGCCCCGTGCTCCCCTCTGATCATCTGCCCACCTTGCCACAGATTGCCGTGGAGGTGACCAAGTCCTTCATCGAATACATCAAGAGCCAGCCCATCGTGTTCGAGGTCTTCGGCCACTACCAGCAGCACCCATTCCCGCCCCTCTGCAAGGATGTGCTCAGGTCCTGGCCTAGTCTCATGGTCCTGTGGGGCCTCTGGCGTGTCTGGGGGCCAGCGGGAGGGGGGAAGCTCAGACTCCTGCAGATGCCAGCATGCTGGGTTGCCTCACATGGCTGTTTCTTTCTCCACAGCCCCCTGAGACCCTCACGCCGCCATTTCCCACGGGTCATGCCACTGTCCAAGCCAGGTAGGGTGCCAGTGTGGTTGTGACCTTGCAGCTGATCATTGCTCCCAACCTCGGGGTCCCCAGGCACCTACTAGGCCTCACAGGGTCCCCATGCAGTGAGAGGTTCCATTCTGGGCACAGGGTGATGGCAGATAAAAACACCTCAGGTGTCTTTTGCCCCTCGTCAGGCACAGAGCAGGTGGGTGGTGGTCAGGTGGTGCCTGCCCTGTGCCTCAGGGGTTCCTGGAGCAGACGACAGAGGCGTGAGTGCCCAGAGAGAAAATCATGGAGGGGCTGAGGACCATCTGAGCCTGTTTGTCAGAAATTGGTCACAAGTAGAGGGCCAGTGGGACCTGAGGGGCAGGACCTGTCTGTGCTGGTAGAGGTGCTTGGACAGGTGCCTCAGGCTGTGGCCAACATGTGGTCTAGCAGGGATCCCAGGCGGGTTGTGGTCCTCTGAGCAAGTGTGGCTCCTGCTGTCTGCTGCTCCTGTGGCATCTCAAGCCACCACCCCCTCTTCGGGGGCTGGGGTGTGTAGCCACGTGCTCCTCCCCTGGGCATGGAGAAGCACAAGGTCACATCTGATCTTGAGCTAGTAAGTGGCTGCTGAGGCCTGGGACATGGGGTGGGGAGCCGCTGGTGGTTTTTCTTGGAGTGAGATGAGCTCGCTGCCTTGAGGTGTCCTCCACCTCGGCACCCTCCTCCTTGAGCGAGCCCTCAGTGCATGGTGGGTCCGGTCTCTCATCAGCGTGTGCTTCTCTCCTGTCACCCCCAGTGCCCGCCACCAAGCTCAGCACGCTGACACGGTCCTGCCCTGGGCCACGCCACTGCAAATACGACCTGCTGGTTCACTTTGAGATCTGTGAGCTGGAGGCTGATGGCGAGTGCGTCCCCACGCTCTGTATGCCCGTGCTGGGGGGCTGGGGTTCCCGAGGGCCATGGTGGGGGCGGAGGTTGCACATGATGGGTTCCTTGCCCACTGACTCTGGTGCCCATGGACAGCCTCCCATCTCACCAGCAGAAGTGGGTGACTTTCCTCTTCTCTCTCCTTCCATTCCTGGGGCCCGTGTCTGTGCTTGGGCCTGTGGGGAGGGCAGATGCCGGCCTCACACATCTTTCTCTCCCCAGTTACATCCCTGCAGTGGTGGACCACCGTGGCGGCATGCCGTGCATGGGGACCTTCCTGCTCCACCAGGTGCCAGGCCCTCCCTGCCCCAGTCCACTCATGCCCCCTCCCCTGCCCCACATGTCCCCCAGGCTCCCTGACCATGTCCTCTCTCCTCGTGCCTGACAGGGCATCCAGAGACGGATAACGGTGACGCTGCTGCACGAGACGGGCAGCCATATCCGCTGGAAGGAAGTGCGAGAGCTAGTCGTGGGTAAGTGAGGCAGGTTGAGTCTGCCTTGGGGGCTGGGGCTGGGTTGGTGGTAAGGCAATGGACCTGCCCACCCAGATGTCTGAATTGTAACCACAGCTCTGCTGCCTTGTTGCTGTATATCAATGGCCAAATCACTCAACCTCTCTGTGCCTTAATCCCTCGTCTGAAAAGGAGAGACTAGGCCATGGTGGTGATTCCAGATATCTATTTAATCACCTTTAGCTTGCACCACACACCAGGTAGTTTAAAACAACAGAAATTTCTCCCCTTACAGTTCTGGACACATAAATCCTAGACAGAGGGGTTGGCAGGTGGCCACCCTCCCTCCCCTCCTGGCCTCTTGTAGGATCTGTAGATGCCTCATTCCAATCCTTCGTCTTCACGTGGACTCCTCTTACAGCGACAGTCAGATTACATTCGGGCCCAGTGTTACCACATCTCAAGTAATGGCAGCTGCCAAACAGGGTCTTTTCCTTCCAGGAAGGTCACGCTCCGCAGTGCCAGGGGTTAGGACTGCAGCTAGGGAGACACAATTCCATTCATCCAGGGTCTTAGCGGGGCTTCTTCTGTGATGTCATGCTGTGAACCCTTAGTCTACCAGCGATGTTTCCTCTGCCAACCTGTAAAGAATGTGTCCTCCCAGTTTTCATTCGAGGACACAAACTGTCCATTCCCATGTGTCAGCGTGAGGCCCCAGCCCTCACCTGCCCTGGAGCTGATGGCTCCTCTCGAAGCCCCGCCCTAGGCATGTCTGTGGCCGTGTCCCTGGGGCTCATAGGGGGCTCTGAGGGTAAGGCAGCTGGGATGTGTCCCTCCTCGAAAAAGTGGAGGGGTCAATTTCACCAGCACTGCTGGAGCAAGAAGTGATGAATGAGGCCCTCAGGCAGGATTCTGGCCTCAGAGGTTCTGGCAGCTTCCACAGATACAGCTGCCCCTTGAGTGCATGCAGGCGGCAGCATGGGGGGCTCTGTTGGAAAAGCCCCTTGCAGGAGCATTCGATGGCACAGGTTGTGTTTCTTCTCCCTTTTTTAAAGTATAATGAGAAGATTTCCTTTCCAACAGGTAGGAAGCCTGAGCATTTTGGACTGAGCCATTGGAATCTGTTAGAGAGGAGAGGGAGGAAGAAGCTCAGAACTTAGATTGCGGGAGGGAAGGTGGTAGAACCGTGCACGGACCCATGGCAGCAGCCGACTGCAGACCCTGCATCCATTTCCCTGTCCTCCATGGGGTTACCCTTCAACAGATGCTCTGGTGGCCACACCGGAGCCGGTTCCCTGCAGCCCTCAGTTCGGAAGCTCTGGCCCAGGCAGAGGTGTGAGCAGTTACCTAGTGCCCCCCACTGCCTCCCTGGAAGTGACACGGCCTGTCACCTTTTCCGTAGGTCGCATCCGAAACACTCCAGAGACAGATGAATCCCTGATTGACCCCAACATCTTATCTCTCAACATTCTCTCGTCTGGGTACATCCACCCGGCCCAGGATGACCGGTGAGTCCCCATGGGCGGCAGGCTCTGTCCTGAGTCCTGGAGATTAGTCTGTCTGGCTTGGGCCCCAGGGGTTGGGATGTCAGCCTGTGGTATCCTTGGCTGGCCTGGATGTATTGGGTCCAGCAACATGGGCTGGGGTGTCTGGCCCCGAAGCTTCTAGGCCTCCTGCCTGAGGGAATGGGAGAGGGAGGGATGCTTGTGGCCTCAAAGTCCCCTGGTGCATGTGTGAGGATCTTTGTTCATTTGCTCACCTGGCAGGGACTGTGGGGCAGTTGTGGGAATGAGCTGGGTCCTGTCCGGGAGTTCAGTGGGTGGGTGGGTACCATGGGTGGTGGGAGGACAAGCATCCCACATTTCCCCCGACCTGGCTGCTGAGGGCATTTGTGTGATCTCTGGCAGGGGAACACCAACCAGGGGTCATGGAAGTGGTTCAGGGGCGCACTGGGTTGGCAGCCCAGCATCCTGGGTGAAAGTGTGCCCACCGGTCACTCCTTGTCACTGGGTCATTCCTGTCAAGGCTCCCAGGTGATGGTCAAGACCTCCCAGCTTAGGCTGCCCCAGCATTTGGCACAGTGGACTGGGTGTGGGACACCTTGGGGACAAACCAGCCAGGGTGGGAGGAATGTGACGGGGAGATGCTGGAGCCAACTGGGGCTGGGGGTTCACTACTGACTGCGGAGAGCACCCTGAAATCACTGGCAGGCACGGCCGTGTCTGAGGGGCTGCTGTCCAGGGCTGGGGGGAGGTGAGCAGGGTGCTCCAGTCCCACACCGGCTGCTCCCAAACCCTCCTCCTGCCTGACTCTCTGAGCTTGACCTGGGGGTGTCTCTATGGGCCCTTGAGGCTGTGAAGGCTGCATGTGCTTACAGGGGGAGGTGGCGCCCACGTTGTAGAAGTACCCACGTCTATACAGACAGAGGATCCTCCAAAGTTGCCTCCCGTTCTGACTCTCGGGTTCAGACACCCTGAGAGGGGGCTGTAAGGGACCATCCCTCAGATGAGCAACTTGGGGATTGGGAAACAGGGACCCAACAGAGGCAGATGAGGCTCTGGTTCCGCCCTGCCCTGGGACCTTTTAGGAGGAACTCACTTTGCACTCATATCCAGAGGAGGGAAGGATTGGGGGAGAGTGTAGGGGGGTGTTCTCATGTGGAGGTGACACCATGACAGGCAGGCTGGGGCTGCACCTGGGAAGGTGAGGCAGACAGGAAGGTGGGCCTGTCACTGTGGAGTGCACCCCGGGGCCTGGCAGTGAAGGCTTGGTGCCCACCCACTGGGGGGCCACCTGCCTGGATGTGGGATGCTGTGTCTGGGCCATGGGAACCAGGACCCCCACGGGAGGGCATGTGCCCCTGGAAGAGGTCTGTGTGTCATACTGAGTGATGCCTTGGACCTCAGCCTTCCCCTGGCCTCTGGCAATTCCTAGATTCTTGGGGCAGAAAGGGAATGGGGGGCGGGGCAAAGAAAAGGGGTGAAGGGGGTGTCTCCCAGGCCTCCCAACCCACACTGAGGCTGTGTTTGTAGATCTTCTTGTTGCTGGGAGCACCTTGGGGAGCCTCAGCCCTGGGCTAAGTCCCAGGATAACCGAGGAGGCTGCTGGACCTCAAGCCAGCAGGGCTCTGGCTGAAAAGTCCTTCCTGTCCCTGGAAGCTCCATGCCCATTGCTGATGGGCTTTGGTCCTGCCCCTGGGGGCTGTGGGAGTGAGGCAGCTCCAGGGAAGCTCTGGGGTCCATCAGCCCCGTGCCCGAGGTCAGGGCCCTGGACCCAGGATAGGAAGGCGGCGTAGACCACCGCTGCTCTGGGCCCCATGCTTGGCTTTGGCCCTCCTGCCCCACCTCCCGCACTGCCCTGGAAAAGCCTTGGGCAGGCACCATGCTAGGGCTTGGCCAGCCAGGCCAGCAGGCCCCTCCCTCGGGCCTTCTTCTTCCAGGACCCTGACTGACATTCTCGGGGCCCCGTGGTGGATCCTGTGGATCCGGCTGCTCCTCAGATGAACAGGGTTCCTTCTCCCCCCTCAGATGCTGAGGCTCAGCGACCCCAACCTCGCTCAGGCTTCGGGTCTCGGGCTGCCCACGAGCTTTGCCGCAGCCCCAGCCTCCCTGCTTGAGGCCCCACGCTTTGCAGCCTCCCTGGCTCAGAGTGGGCTGCCAGCTTGGTAGCTTCTCTCTGTGCAGCTCCTCCTCCCTGCCGCTGCCCGCTGTCCCTGCCCGCCGCTCCACCCCCACTGCCCCGAAGCCTCACTAACCTGTGACTGTTTGTGTTTTGCAGGCAGTTTCTTGATTCGGACATGCCTAGGTATCATTTGTGCCCTCGGTTTTCTTTCAGCATCTCCCTGCCTCCTTCCCCCCAACCTCCCCGCCCTGAGTTTTAATTTTCCACTTTCTGGATTCCTTCTACACTTGCTCACCTCTCCCTCCTGTTTCTCCATCTTTTATTTCCTTAGAATACCTTTTTGATTTTTGAAATTGCTTCTTCACCCGCCTGGCTGAGTCCCATCTGCCCCTCTCTTGGTTTTGGCTGCTTTGATAGTTTGTTGCCCTCCCGTAGGCACTGGCTGGCTCCCGCTCCTCCCACCCCAAGCCTTGCCTACCCGACCTCACCCTGCCGGAGGGCAGCGGGCGCTCTGCATGCAGGCTGGCTGGCCAGGCTCCCCAAAAGATGACAGAAAAAAGAGGGAGGGAGTGAAGCCACTCCGCCAGATCTCCACCTCTGCCCCTTCCACCCTTGGGTGTGAGCCCCTCACCTGGCTGTGGCCACCACACACCCTTTAGGAAGTAAGTGGACAGTAAAGCTGTGAAGGGCTCAGTAATTCTCTGGACTCGCTTGGGTGGTCTCAGGTTAAACCACTGGAGGCACAGGTTCCTGGGCTGGAGACCTCCCATCCCTGCTGAACCAAGTCGAGTTCATTAGCCTCAGTGCCTAATCCAGACTGTGTCTGCAAGACTCGAGTTTGTTCTGAGCCAAGGGTCAAGGCTGTCATATTCTGGGTCCTGGGGGATTTGGCCAGAGTTCCATGTGGTGGTCCTGAGGGTTCCCTGTGGGTAGCCTAAAGCCTTGAATGTTTGGGCCTGTAAGCTATTCAGGGGTCGGGGGGCTAGACTGCCTGAGGCTGTGTCACTGTTGGGTCCTAGCAGTGATGGTCTAGACAGCTGGGCACTGTGAGTGTTCCTGTGGGTGTGTCCCTGAGGCCGTGCACACATACCTGTTCAATGACAGAGACTGCGACAGGCCCTGGAGCTGGTCCTGGAGATGGGCCAGGCCGGCCGAGGCCGCTGCACCCTGTCCTCAGAAGGCACTGGTGGGAGCCCATCAGCCCCGGCTCATCCCTGGAAGGGACCCAGTGTAGGGGCTGGTTTCTTGATGAGTGGAAACTTCCTGCCCATCAGTATGATTGGACGGGGCGGGGGGGTGGGGCGCGGGGTTGAGTATTTTGTTTAAGTTTGCATTTCAACAACCAGCTCAGTGCTCAGGCTAGTCCTAGACACCACCTCCCTCAAACAGGCAGCTCCAGGAAGGTGCTAGGTCAAGCATATCAAACTCAAAGGCTAACACAGGCCAAATAAACAAGGTTTAAGTTTACTTGGGCCACAAAAAAAAACAAAAGCTTCTGTTTTCATAGAAACGTAGGTTTTTTTTCGATAGAGACATGCTGAATACAAAGGGCTAAAATAAATGAGTAACATTAACATAAAATAATAGAACATTTTAATAAAAATTAACATTTTTCTTGAACACTCACTTATCAAGCACTGAATAACTGCGGAAGTTATAAGCATAACACTAATAAACCTATTTTTCTCGTTCTCTGAAAGTGAAATATTTCCTGTTGTGCACACCAAACACGTCAGTACAAGACTTATGACGTGGCAATCGGCTGCTAAAATATTCCCTGCTAGCATTAGTGGAGAGAATTCGTGTGCCTGAGCATAAGGCAAATGAATGCAACACAATTATAGTAATCAGTCATTAGCAAATATTGTAGTTTGTTATTAATAACTAGAGACCCTGTGCACAAATTCGTGCATGGGTGGGGGCCCCTCAACCTGGTCCTGCAATCAGCTAATTGGGACCATCTTGCCCAATCCTGATCGGGGATAATTGAGACCAGCCAGCTGGTAGGAGGGACCTAGGGAGGTTGGCCAGCCATGGGAGGTTGGCTGTGGGAGCAAACTGACCACAAGGGGGCAGCTCTTACATTGAGCATCTGCCCCCTGCTGGTCAGTGTGTGTCATAGTTACCATCTAGTCATCTGGTCACAAAATTTTTATTAAAATGTTTCTTACATACATTATATTGTCTGGGCTGCAAAAATACTCATTGTAGGCCACATCGGCCCATGAACTGCGAGTTTGACATGCTTGCTCTAAGCATGTACTGTAAAGTGCAAACAGTACCCAGTGGCCTGGAGGAGACACGGCATCTGGGAAGGAGAGGGGGGTGGCTTTTCTTGTCAGTAGGGCCTCCTTCAGCCCCCCGACTTCATGAGCCTCAGCCCTGCACCCAAGCAGGGAGCCCATCCCCAATTCCAGGGCCTGCAAGAGGAGGCTCAGGGCACTGAGGGGAAAGAGAAGCCCCCAAGATCAGACCTGAGCCTCCCTCACAGGCAGGAGTCACTGTGCTGGGTGGTGCAGGGACTCGCTGATGGAGGGAATGGTGGAGGGAGGGTCTCGTCCTGGATATCTAGAGTGGAGTGGGGACCAAGTGTGGAACTGACGAGGCTGTGGCTGCCCAGCTGTGCCCTTGGCTGGCTGTGTGAGTGTGGACAAGTGGTGGAACCTTCTGGAACCTTATTTTCCTCCCCCCTCTGGATGGGGCTAATATGAGCCCCTGCCCAGATTAAATGACTTGATACATGAAAAGCCCTCAGCACTGGGACATGTACACACAACTGTACATCTAAGTCCTGTAGTTCTCAATAGTACCAGTTAGCATTTAATTAAAACTCCTCCTTAATTTAAAATGGTTAGCCTCTGAGCAAAATGCATGTTTTCTGTACAAATTGCTTCACTTTGCCCGAGGAGCTGCACTGACATACCAGGTGTCTCTCACTCAGGGCACAGGGCAGAGCCACCTAGGAAGAGCCGAAAAGGAGGGTTTTGTGACACTTGGTTCAGGGCTCTCCCACCTTATTCCTTCTTACCCAGGGACCATGCTCCTGCCCCAAGCAGAAGGGTCCATGGGGCCCTGAAAGTGCTGGGGTGTTGAGGAAGAGCCCAGTGGTCCACAGTGACCCCCACCCATCCCACCAGGTACAGGTGGCCCAGTCTGGTGCCCCAAAGGTTGGCCAGCTTCCCCAGGAAGGGTCCAGGAATGGATCTTGTTGAGACCCCGTGCCTCATGAGAGAGGAGAGGGTCCCATGGGTGTGAGATGGGGCCAGGGGGTCTGCCTTTGTAACACGTTCCACAGCGTGCTGATGCCGCAGGCCCGGAACGCCACATCTACACCACACGTTTCTCCTGACAGCAATATCTGGGGGATTAGCTGAATGTCTCATGGGGCAGAGTGAGGGGTGCGGTGTGGAATGGGGCTCCCTCCTGGGTCCTGAGAGGACCTTGTGCTGCTCATGAGTGAGGGTCCTGGCATGGCCTCCTCAGCCTCCCAGCTGCATCCTCTTGGCCTCTCTGGGTCTGTGTTCCTGCCATGTGACTGAAGGGCAACTAACTGTCCTTGGTTCTCACACTGTGCCCTGCCATCCTGGGGCATTCTTTGTGGCTGTCACTCTTGCCACCTACCCCAACCTACACACACCTGCCGCCGGTGCTGAATCTCACTTGGGGTCTGGGTGAAACCCCCACTGCAGGGGCCTCAGGAACTGGGGCTCAGGATGGGTTTCCAGAACCCTCCCTGCCTGGGCTCCAGAGTCTGGTACCCATGGGGGTTTCTGCAGGAGGTGATATGGGGCTGAGACAGCATCATGGTTGTTCTAGATTGGACCCTGGTCCTGCTGGCCTTCTTGGCACCTGGGTGATGGGGCAGTAAAAGGCCCAGGAGGGCTTCTTCCACCACCCACCCTACTGCGAGACCCACCAGTCAGGTTTTGGAGACCTTCCAGGTCACCAGTGTCCAATCCAATCAGGACAAAGCCACGATCTAGCCTGACCAAGGGCCTCTCACCAGGAGTGTCTCTGAGGGGCCTCGTGTCTGATGGGCTTGCTTCCCACAGCCCCAGGCCCGGTTCGGGTTGGGGGGAAACACTAGTAATAATCTCAGTGATGCAAACGTGCGCCCCCCAGACCCCAGGCAGTGCGCTCGAGTAACAGCTCCTGTAACCCAGTAGGCACCTCTGAGGCAGGGAGACAGGTCTGCCGACAGGACGAGGCCAGGTGGCTATGCCATAGCACGCGGAGCTGGGCAGTCTGGGGACGGCAGGCATGGGCTTACAGAGCCTGGGTGTTTGGGGCCCCCCAGGGTGGACGGCGTCCTTCTAGGTCTTAGTCACAGCTCCAGGGATGCCCACGGGTCCCACAGGGGACAGACCCCGGCTCTCCCTGCAGACACTGTGGGTGGTGCTTGGAGTGGTATGTGGCCTGTGTCCGTTAGCTTGTGCCGAGCGGGTGACAGTGCTTGTTCTGACATCTGAATCTCTTCTGTGTGTGTATGTGTGTCCTGCCTGCCTCGCCTTTAGCGTTTCCTTCGGAAATGACACTAGGTACAATCACTCTCTCTTCCGCACTCGCTTGGTCCTTCCTCTTCTGCTTTTCAACTCCCTTTCTCCTCTGATGTCTCCCCGCGCTCTCTGCCCCTCTGTTGCCCGCTGCCCTGACATCCCTTCCCCTGGATCTTTGTCCTCAGTGACCTATGTCTGACAGGCCCGGCCCCCTCCCACCGCTTAGCCCCGCGCCCCTGGGCCGTGCCACAGAGAGAAGGGCAGCGGAGGCACTGCCCACGCGCCTCATGGCCTGGCTCCCCAGGCACCCTCCACACTCCTGGGCGCTGCCCGGCTTTGTGTTGACGTGTTGCTCAGCTGTGTCTCTGCAGATGCTTGGATGGAAACTGGGCGAGGCAGGGGGCTGTGCAGCACTGCCCAGGGCCCACGGCGGCCACAGTGAGGACTGAGGCACTTTCCCCAGCTCCAATATGCAGGAAGCTCTGCCATTCGTGACTTGAGCGGCCCCCACTGGGAGGGGTTTACTGGCTCCTGGCTCATGCTCTGCTCATTATCTTTCCGGTTTGGAGATGGGGAGAGGCCCAGCCTGCTCTGCCAGAGTGGAGAGCCTGGCCGCAGTGGGCAGTGCAGCTGTCTGCAACTGGCTGCCCTGTTTCCACTCCCAGCATCCTCCCCGAGGGCCTTTCCTCTCCCAGGGCCGAGTTGGTAATGGAGGAGGTGGGCCCTGGAGGGTTTTGCAAACTGGGGCAGGTTCCTGAGGGTCCAAGGAGAGACTATGGCACCTCCTTACTCAGACTGAGGTTCCCGCCCTGTGCCCACCCTTGTAGTCTTTCCCCTTTCCTTTCCTCACCCTCCCTGCTCTCAGCTTGAGAGCTGTGGGCTACCACATGCCACTCTCATCCACAGTGGAGGGGACAGCTGGGCCCACCCTGCTGGTGGCACCTGGAACTCTCCCCCTGCCCCCACCCCACCAAGTCCTGAGTAAGGAGGGATCTGTCTTTCCTGGATGCTGCCCCCGCCCTCCCCAGGCCTCCAGACCTGTGACCCCAGCGACACTCCCTGTGGGTCACCCACATGTCTGTCTGTCTGTCCGTCTGCATGGTCCACCCCAACCCAGCGTGGCCTGCACGTTGTTATCTCACCTTCTCTCTGCTCCCGCCAGGACCTTTTACCAGTTCGAGGCTGCGTGGGACAGCTCCATGCACAACTCGCTCCTGCTGAACCGCGTCACCCCATACCGAGAGAAGATCTACATGACCGTCTCTGCTTACATTGAGGCAAGAATCCTATGCCCAGACTCGCCGCCGAAATCACCCGTCCCCTGAGCCTGAGGTGCCCGCCCAGGGCAAGGAGAGCGAGTGCGCTCTGGACACGCCCACACGGCCCCGCCATCTCCCCACGTCCTCGTGACCTCCAGGCACCTCGAGCGGCAGTGCTGTCAGCCCACCTGTGTGTTTACGGTGTGGCTGTCAGTGTGGTCAGGTGGCAGCGATGCTCCAGGCAGCTCAAACACAGAAGCTCCCCATTCCCACAGCCTGACACACAGGAGCAGGCTGGGAGCATGGGCGAATCTAGTGGGTACAGTAACCAGGAATCTGGAAATGTGGGGTCCGCATCCGAAGGTGAGGGCATTGCCCCCGCTCAGGGCCTACTCCGCCACCTGTAATGGCTCTGCCCAGACAAGTGCCCAGTGCCCATTGGCTTTGTCAGAGTTACCATTGAGCTTCAGGAACACAAAGAGCGGCTGCTTATGACACCGCATCCGCCACCGTGATGTCATCTGTTAGACGCACATGGATGCGTTCTCACAGATGTGTTGTGCAGCGAGTCTCGGGTTGCTGTGAGGCAGCTCAGGCCCGAGATGGTGACCCTCGGGGCCTCTGCACAGAAGCTGGCCCTCGGCAGCCCTGGGAAGCAGGGCCCGCTGCCTCTGCTGGGAGGTGCTCCAGGGAGGAGCGGGGACTCTCCCATCTGGTCTGGGACTACGCGGAGCCCGGTGAGGTCTGGGCTACCGTCAGTGCCGTGGCTCTTGCCCCCAGGAGGTTGGAAGGGGGTGTCCCTGTCCCTGAACCCCTGCTTCCCTGTCCCCGCAGATGGAGAACTGTGCCCAGCCGGCCGTCATCACCAAGGACTTCTGCATGGTCTTCTACTCCCGAGACGCCAAGCTGCCCGCCTCACGCTCCATCCGAAACCTGTTTGGCAGCGGGAGCCTGCGGGCCTCAGAGAGGTGAGCTGCTGGAGTGGGCAGGGCACCCCGGTCACCCGAAGACCGGACTGCCTGGGATGCTCGGGCACAGGCTGACGAGAGCCCAGCCTGTCCGCTTCTGGCTGACCCCCTGCTCTCGGCCCTCCTCCTCACTCCGATGTTGGCATTGTTGGAGACCAGGGGGCATGTGTGGGACACCAATGGCATGTTAGGAAGCCACTCTGCACCCCACCACCAGGGGAGCTGCCCACCCGAATTCCAGAAGCTTCTTTCCCGGGGGCTACAGGGGTCTGGGCCATCGGGGCTCCTCGCCTGCACACGTGGGAGGTTGGATAAATGTGGGGGGTGAGGGACAGACTGGGAGGGGACTCGGGATGCAGGCTGGTAGCACCTGAGGGTCAGACTCTAGGACCAGAGGTGCTTCTCACACTCCCACCACTCCTTGCACTCTGGGGTACAGTGTCAAGGCCGTGAAGTTCTCCACATGCTCTGTCCCATGAACCCCATGTTCAGGCCACTCTGGGCACAGCTGGGAGGAGGGAGTGTGGGGGTCAGGACTCAGTGGCCTTGGGCTGGCCACGACCAGGCATGAGTGGTCCACAAGAGGGTCGGTGGGTGCCCTTGGCAGAATCGGCAGTCCCAGGAAAAGGGGGTCTTGAGATGGAGACTATCCATGTAGGGCTGCAGTGTGAGGGCCTGGCACCCAGCTCCCCCCTTTGAGGCCACCTGCACGGGCAGGGCAGGTGCCCAATGTGCATTTGATGGTGATGAGAGTTGGTCCCGGGCATCCCCGTGCTTAGCGACAGTGTGTCCCCCTCTGCTCCCAACAGCAACCGTGTGACCGGTGTGTATGACCTCAGCCTGTGCCACGTGGCCGATGCGGGCAGCCCAGGTAGGTGTTTGTTCTGCGCTCTGTGGCAGGCGGGGCGGGGGTGGCACTTAGTTGCGAGTCACCTGGGGTTCTCTCAGTCACTCCAGATGACATCAGTGATGCTGCCATCTGGGGGAGGGATTCCTTCCTTGTGAGAAGCATTGTCCTCCCCAAGGTTGTTCTGAGGGGCTGGGGTCAGTGAGGGGAGAGGCAGCAATGGGAAGGCAGGCAGAAGGAGGGCATCTCGAGTTCTCACCCTCATGGGACTCGATGCTGCATGACTTTCCTTTGGCGAGCCCAGGGTGGCTCTGAGGGTGGACCAAGGGTTCGGGGAGGGGGAGCTGCCCTAGGGCCCGGTCCCTGCACCCCCAGGAGGGACGTGGTTAGACAGGTGCCCCTTTTCAGGGATGCAGCGGCGGCGCCGTCGGGTGCTGGACACGTCTGTGGCCTACGTGCGGGGTGAGGAGAACCTGGCGGGCTGGAGGCCCCGCAGTGACAGCCTGATCCTGGACCACCAGTGGGAGCTGGAAAAGCTGAGCCTGCTGCAGGAGGTGAGTCTGTGAGGGTCCCGGCTACCCCAGGACAGCGAGCGAGGGCACGCACACCCCTAATCTGGACCTAATTGCAGAGGGCTGTCAGCTTGCAGACAGAGACCAGACATCAGGGTGGGCAAGGCCCTCTGTCACTGGGTCCGGCAGCCAGTGTCCGGCAGCTGTGGACAGCATGCAGCAGAGGCCCGTGCCCCGCCCTCTGGGCCCTGCAGGATGCTGTGTCGGTTTGAGTGTCCATCTGCTCAGGGCTGGCAGGGGCTGGATGGGAGGCCAGGATGGAAGGAGGACGACGTGTTGGCTGCTGGGGTGGGGTGGGCTGATGGCCGTCAGCAGCGTGGCCTCGGGTCGCTTTGTTCTCCCAGGATCTGACCTGGGGCCCTGGTGCTCAGTGGGCTGCCCGCCCTTCCCTCGCCCTCGAGTGCAGCAGGGATGGTCACACCCTGTCTCTCGTTGCAGGTCGAGAAGACCAGGCACTACCTGCTGCTGCGGGAGAAGCTGGAGACCACCCAGCGGCCCGTCCCCGAGACGCTGTCCCCGGCCTCCAGCGAGGACTCTGAGTCCCGCAGCTTGTCCAGCGCCTCCTCTCCTCTCTCGGCTGATGGCCGACCGTCGCCCCTGGAAACTCCCAACGAGAGGCAGCGGGAGCTGGCCGTCAAGGTAGGGCAGTTGGGTGGAGGGTAGGGGGGAGGACAGCGAGGCCATGACCCAGCCCCTGCAGGGCTCCAGTGACGTGGCCTTGTCCAGGCTGGCTCTGTCAGGACCAGGAGCTGGGGGAAGGAGGGGTCTATAGAGACCCCTTGCCCACACCCCCTGCCGCACCCGACACTGGAATCTGGGAGCCTTTTGCAGCCTCCTCCCTGAGCAGCATCATGTCCTCTCTTGAGTATCTACATCCTTGGGGGATGACCACCCGCCTCCCAGCCCTTTTTGCGGCTGGGGCCGCCGAGCAGGCCTTCGCCCACGCGCAGGCCTTTGTTGGGAGGCTTCCCCGGCTTCCACCATCTTCTTAGAGGCCTGAAGGTGCTCCCTCCATGACCTGCAGTGTGGGCACCGGGGCAGGTCTCTGTGTTGTTGAGGGCAGAGCCCTCAACCGAGCCTGGTCCCCGGAGACTCCTGACTGGTGTTTGCTGTCCCTGCAGTGTTTGCGCCTCCTCACACACACGTTCAACAGAGAGTACACACACAGCCACGTCTGCATCAGCGCCAGCGAGAGCAAGGTGGGCATCGTGTCAGGCCCGGAGCCCCCACCCTGGCTCATGGCCTTGCACGCCAATGCCCCCGTGGCACGCCAGCCATCCTGGGTCCTCACTCCCTGTCCCACAGCCTGCTCTGTCCTCTTCGCTGGCCTCTCCCTCTGCCCGGGAGGGCCTCTCCCCAGTGTGGTCCTCGATGCTCTTTGAAGCCCTACAGCCATGAGCCTGGGGAACTGACCACCCGCATCCCATGAGTCTCACGGGGCTGGGAGGGGTTGGGGGGTACCTGCAGTGAGGGTGCCCTAAATGAGTTCAAATAT
The DNA here is from genome assembly GCA_004026805.1 of Lasiurus borealis. Lineage (NCBI taxonomy): Eukaryota > Metazoa > Chordata > Mammalia > Chiroptera > Vespertilionidae > Lasiurus > Lasiurus borealis. The sequence goes on along the minus strand of PVJN01003997.1, from coordinate 13,602 downwards.
CAGCAAAGGTGCAGGAATTGGCTATCGCCTCGGTGTCCCCACCAAGAGACTGTCCCCTCCCTGTGTCCCCTTAAAAGACGCTCTCTCCACAGCTCTCTGAGATGTCCGTCACACTGCTGCAGGACACGTCCCTGTCCCCTCTGGGGGTGGCCACGCTCACCCCCTCCTCTACCTGTCCCTCTCTGGTTGAAGGGCGGTACGGAGAAGCCGACCTGAGGTGAGTGAGCCTTCAGGCTCCTGCATAATGATGGCTGTGATTCGGGCACAGAGTGCAGAGAAGGGGGCGCGGGTGGCCAAGTCACTCGGGGCAGTCGGACATCCAGGGCAGGCCTGGTGGCATGGGGTCTGCAGGCATTGCCCCAGAGTCTTCCCTGTGCCCACCTCCCCCTCCCCACCCCCACCCTACCCAGCCTCATGTTGGCGTGATGTCCTAACCTTCTTTCTGAGACCATGTTCTGCAGACGCATACATTTAAAAACAGCCCCAAGTAAAAACAGGAACAGGTCAAAATAGCACAAAACCAGAAACGCTTTTTATGGGGCAGCGCTCATAAAATGCTCGGCGAGAAAAACCTGAGCTCTCTACTGCAGCAAGGACACGTGGCATTGGAGCCGTGATCGGAAGAGACCCTCCCCATACACTGCTGACACCGCTTACATCTGATTATCCAATGTTAAATCCCTTGGCATTTCCTACATTTCTTCTTAAAAAGAAAAAGAAAAAAAAAGGCATGGAGTCCTCTGGCTGTCTTCCTAAGACAGGCCTCCTGGGCACCAGGTCCAGTCATAGGGCCTGGCATGGGCCACGGGCCAGACGGTCCCTGAGAGACTTGTGTCTCTTTCAACTCGATTTGGAGGATGACGAGTGGCTACAGCTACCTTTATGGGGGGGAGGGGGAGGGGCAGAGAGCCTCCTTGTATACCAGGGGGGAGAGGCGTGGAGCCCCTCACAGCTGACCCCTTCTCACGGTGTCCAGCACAATCCTGGAATCAGGCAGGTGGGCCAGACTGTGGGTGCTGTGGGTCATTCAGCCAGAGGTGCCCACAGCGGCTATGAGAGCATGAGACCCCATCAGGAGTCTGGGGAGGGTGGTTCTGGACCCAGTGAAGGGCAGCACCATCCCCCTTCTCCCCCAGGAGCCTGCAGCCCAACTCCCGGCCGGCCAGCCCGGAACCCGAGACTGTGCCGGAGGCTGATTCCAAGAAGATCCTCTCCCCTGTGCGGGCCACGGAATCGGACAAGGAGCCCCAGCGCCTGCTGGTTCCCGACATCCAGGAGGTCCGGGTCAGGTGCGCAGGTCACCAGCCAGCCTGGCCCCTGACCTAGGGCTGGGGGAGGTCAGAGCGGGGCCCTGGTGGTACTATGTCTGCAAATGACCAGTGTGGCCACCAGGCAAGTGTCCTGAGCACAGCACCGTTGACGGGTGTGGTTGTGGGTCACAGTGGGACAGGCCAGGGCAGCTGCAGCCTTCCTATCTGTTTCCATCTTGCAGCTGGGGCGAGACTCAGAGATGGGCGGGTGGTTCTGGTGTCTGGCCTTCCCGATTGGGGTCTTGCCAGGGTCTCTGCCCCGGCTGCTCCTCTCGGAGGCCCACTGGTGGCACGGCTGGGGACCTGGCTCCTGGTGGACAGTGGACCTCCGAGTTGGGGCCTCCCACTGGATGCCAGGAGGGCGTGGACGAGCAGACATTTCTGTCCCGCAGCCCCATCGTCTCCAAGAAGGGCTACCTGCACTTCCTGGAGCCGCACACGGCCGGCTGGGCCAAGCGCTACGTGGTGGTGCGGCGGCCCTATGCCTACATGTACAACAATGACAAGGACACCGTAGAGAGGTTTGTGCTCAACCTCTCCACCGCCCAGGTGGAGTACAGCGAGGACCAGCAGGCCATGCTCAAGGTGCGGCCACGGAAATGGGATGGGCGGGCCCTGGGCTGGCAGGACACAGAGCGTCCAGGCAGGGAAGGAGAGGGCAGGAGCAGGGGTGGCCTTTCCTACCACCCATGGGGCTCAGGGTCCTGGTGGCAACCAGTGGTAACGGTGGGACAGGCGTTAACCTTCTCCCATTCAAGGGCCAACAGCCCCGGCCCCTCCTGAGGATGCCCAGGGTGGGTTGGGTAGAGCCACACAGGCCAGCAGTGGACCCAGGAGTCCAGCCCCTTCCCCCAGCTTGGCCCTGCTCCCCTGAGCAAGCGCAGCTGTGGACGTGGGTGCTGGGAGCCCTGACTCCATCTCAGCCACTGCAGTGGCACTAGGTGATTTCTGATTCCCTGGGCTGGGGATGGGAACTCCAACCACAAGGCCAAGGGTGCAGGCTTAAGAAGAAGGGAGGCCAGGATTATAGTGCCCGGTGTACATATCTGGACCAGAGCTGTGTCAGGGTGCCAGGGGAAGGAGCTTTAGCCCATGAGGTGGGGACACAGAGCAGTGGCAAGGAGCCCTGGGCATGAGAATACATGGGTATCCTGCAGAACCTTCCGGGCCAGGCCGTGCACACTGCAGGGAGTTCACATGGTCCTACCAGTGCCCCTTTCCCGCGGGTCTCCCCTCTTGCTCCCTCCTCCCTGGCTGAGTGCTGACCCCAGGGAGGGGCGGTGCCTCTCACAGCGCGGTGCTTTGCAGACGCCCCACACTTTCGCCGTGTGCACGGAGCATCGCGGCATCCTGCTGCAGGCCAGTAGCGACAAGGACATGCACGACTGGCTGTACGCCTTCAACCCGCTCCTGGCCGGCACCATACGGTAGGGCCACCTCAGACCTGGATGGGTGTTTCCACCTCCACCGGGACGGGGGAGGGTGCAGGCCTGAGACATCCTCAGGGACACCGATGTTCATGTTTTGTCATTGCTGCTCAAGGAGTGGATAAACTCCCCAAACTTTCAAGCTTCACCTGCCACCAAGGTGTACTTTTCTGTAGGAAATAATTCTGTGTAGGGATAGCCAGGGTGCACCCCCTCTCCCCTCTCCCCTGTCTCCCCCGCCCCCCCCCCCATGACTTCACAGGAGTCACAGTGACATGTCTCCCGGTTGATAAGGGAACCAGAGGGGTCTGGGGTCAGTGAGCTGCAGGCTCCGTCCTTCCTGAGCTCTGCTTCTCTCCCAACCCTCCCGCAGGTCCAAGCTTTCCAGAAGGAGATCTGCCCAGATGCGGGTCTGAGTGGAAGACACCCCCCTCCAGACAGCCAGCAGGCCCGGCCCGGCCTGCCCCCTCTCACCATCCGTCTGTCTTTGCCACCCAGCCCTTCCCACTAGACAGCCAACAAGTCCCCTCGTCCCAGGGGCGCCGTGCTGGGCCAGCGAGCCCGCCTCTGGCCGGGACCCGCACCACATGACCGTCATGCTCCCCGTGGAAGCTGTGTTTGCTGTCATTTCTTCTCAGAGACTGTGCCCGGGGGGAAGAGCTGGGAGATGCCGGAGAGACCAGAGGGCACCGTCAGGGCGTCGGCGACGTTCTAATGTTTTTTAAGCATAGACAGACTTATAATTAATATACAGTAGTTAGCGACCTGGAAACAGTCCACTCAGAAGTTAACTATAAGACTGTATTCTATTTATAAGCATTTATTTCTAACGACCTTCAGGGGTCCGATGGACCCTGTCCCCGCTTGTTCCCCCACCAACCCCCCAAGCCTCTTAGGGACAGACAGGGTCAGGTAGCTGCCTCCGGAGACCACAGTGAGGTCGTTACCACGGGGGCATCTGCCTGAGGCCTCTCCTCAGCTGCCCATGGGGCAGGCCCTCGTCCTGGGGGGTGTGCCTGCGTCAGGGAGACCCGATGCCTGAAATCCCAGCAGGACAGAAGGTGGTGTGTGTCGCTTCTGGCAGGAGGTACAGCCCACATCTTACCTGCACAGCAGCCAGCTGAGAGGTGACTCCCCGCAGTGCCAGTGCAGCTCCCGGAGGGTGTGGAGAGGCAGGAGGTGGTAGGGCTGCAGGGGCTATGCTGGCGGGACCAGGGAGGGGGGACAGGAGCCCACGCTCATGTCATGTGTCCAGGCAGGAAGGGCGAGGCTGGCCGGGGTTAGAGGTTGTCCAGGCAGCGAGGGGCTTGAGGTACAGCCCCTCCAATTGTTGTGAGAAATGGGGTGAGCTCAAGGTTGCTCCTGGGAGGAAAGTCTAAGATTTCCCCACTTTGCCCCAAGAGAAGAGAGTTCCCGTGAGTGCCAGTGAGAAGATGCCACAGGCTTCTCCCCCTTCTGCATCAGAGGTGCCACCATTATCTTGTTCTGGCCCCTCAGTAGACCCCGTGCCCAGGGGTTGGCCAGGACAGGACAGGAGTCAGCGCAGGCCAAGAGTCTGGCCCAGGGTCCTGTCCTGTCCAGGGCCTAAACCCAGCAGAGAAACCACAGGGCCTGGGGGTCTCCTGGAACCTGTTACCACACCCGAGGCACATTGGGCCTCTTTTTAGCTCAAGAAAAAAAAAAAAGAAAGAAACCACTACAAAACTGTCCCCACCAGAGCGGGCTTCACTCGGCCCCAGGTTCATGCCCAGCCTCGCTGGTCCACAGCTTTCTCCGGCCCCTCCCTCCATCCTTGCCAGCCCCTGCTGGGCACCGCTCACTGACACCAACGTCCACTTGGCTGGAGGACTGCAGCTCACGCTGAAGACCCTGGTTCTGAGACCCACTCTGTCCCCACGTGGTGCTGACATGACACATGGACGTTCCCACGGTTCTGGGCACTGAGGCCAGAAGTGCCCCCAGCTCCTTCCTCTAGGATGTGTGGTGTGGGCTCCCATCCGAGGGACAAGGTTCCAGTGAGGTTTTCCCTTTGGAAAGTTGTTCAGACCCCTTAAGCTTGGCCTCAGATGAGAGATACAGGAGGGCGGACCCTGGGGCAGCCGTGTGTGCCCAAACGGCGCTCCTGAGGGAAAGCTGTGCGTGAGCATCAGGGCCCAGGACCCCATCTGGGTGCACAGGGCTCGGCAGCTTCCCTCCAGGTCCCAGTGAGGGTTCATCCTGCACTGAACTCGATGTCATCCGGAATCAGGGACAGTGCTCACCTCCACAGGTGTTTCCGGAGGTGGTGGGCTGAGACACACAGGAGAGGGGCGAGTCCGGGACAAACACTGGCGTTTATGACAGCTTGTGGCAGGGAGAAGGAGGGCGGGGTAGGTTCTAAGACAGGTTCCCCAGGGCCCAGCCACGGCCCACTCAGGTCAGCCAGCCTGAAGGCCTGGCTTCAAAGGGGTCTGAGGCCTTTGCATGAGGGCACAGGTGTCTGAGGCCAGCCAACCTGCAGATCACCTGTTTCTTCAGCAAGAGGGTTTCCGGAAATCACCCCAAGTTCAGGAGCCTCCACAGCCATGGAGGCTTCCAGGGACTGTTTCATTCTGGCCTGGGCCATCTTGGAAGTGAGGAGGAGCCAGGGGTGGACCTGGTGTCCCTTCCTGGTCTGCTGTAGCGGGAGGTCCTAGGTCCAAGTCCAGACGCCCAGAGTCACCAGGGAGGAAGCCTGGTCTCCGTGACCGCCCTGCCCGAACCTCCATGTGTCATGTTAGCTGAGACAAGCCATTTGAAAAACCGGGACTTCGTTTCCGCATCTGTGGCAAGCAAGGCTCATCCGGGGGCCCCCCGGGGTCTTCACCCTTTCGGGGTGCGGAGAGCAAAGTCAGGTCTGGTGTGGCTTCTGTCCCCACTGAGTGGGGAGGAGAGAAAGACCCAGAAAGCCAACTCTCTTGATGGTTTTTGTCTGAGTGCTTGACGCTGCTCAGGCCGCAGCCTCGTTTTGTTTGAAAGACAGCCCTTCTTGTCCGATCCGGCTCTCTGTCCCTCCAGTGGAGTGTGAGCTCCTTCCAGAGGCCTAGGGAGAGGCCCCAGGGAGGGGATGCTGGGCTCAAGCGGCCGGCCATGGGCTCCCATAACCCGGCCGGTGTCCAGGGTGGGTTGAAATGCTCAAGAGTTGCAAGGACTCCCTGTTCTGAATAACCACTAGTCAGATGACAACGTTTCATCCCGACCCACACGCGGGCATACACACACACACACCCAAGCGGCTGTGTGCGGCGGCCCCACCTCAGGCGGGTGTGGCGAAGAGCTCGGGGAGGGATGAGCAGGTTGCCACGCTGGTCCTCCTAACAGGCTGCAGCTCCTTCCTGGGCCTGTGCTCCCTGTCGCTGCCTGTCCCCAGGGCTCCCCGTGGCTTGTACATACGTGGTTGTGTGGCACACCCGCCCCTGCACCGTAACTGCCATCCCGCCGTAACGATTCCGTCCCCGACGCCCCGCACCCGAGTGTTAGCTCTAGGCTCCTGTACTGTGTGCACCTTTGCTCTGTCCAGTTACGAAATAAACGTGTTCCTCACGCAGCACCAGTGTGCAGGCCTCTGCTGTACGTTATTTGCACTTTGATCGGGTCACTGGTGGGTGGAGGGGGGGGTCTTAGGCTTTTCACAAAGGTTGAGAAGTTAGGTTAAAATAGACCTTAGACATAAATGTAAATCAAAATGGTAACACTTCCAGACATACCAACATGCATCACTGAGAAGACAACCAGGAACTGGGAGAAGGTATTTGTAAAACAAGGTTAGGACAAAGGATTTGGATCCAGAATGTATCGGAATACATGAAGCAGCGTTATAACTCAGTAGTAAAAAGGCATACACTTAATAAAAAATGAGCAAAACGTATTGGAATGACCAAAAAGCTCACAGCAATGTGCTTAGCATCCTCCGTCATCAGGAAAATACGATCGAAACCATAAATGCAGGGAAGTGAACTCTGGATTTGATAGACGATGGGTGTGAATCTTACACCAACTTTCTTCACAGCCCACACGTCTCACACATGGCTCTGGTGGCACATAGCAGGGCTGCCTCGGCAACGCCGTGGCAGCTTTATTCGAATCAGGCAAAAGCCCAAAGAAAAAAATACCCTGGTGTCCACATTAGAGAAGTGGACACACCCGCTGTGGTCCTTCCTTACCTAGGGATCCCATTCAGCGATGCAAGGTCAGTGCCCTTCATACAGACCCGGGCTCCGGTGACGGGTCCCTGTCCACGAGAGGCTCGAGCCTGAGGGAACATGAGCCAGAAAAGGGGACGAGCGGCACCGGGAAGGAAGGGGAGAGGCCCAGGGACGGTGGAAATGTTCCCTTCCTGGGCTACTGGGTCCGTGCGTTCGTCACAGGGTGGAAGTTTCCGCAGAAGGTTGATGGGCTTCCCTTTAAGTTTTATCTAAAAATTGAAAAGTACCTAAAAATAAACAATGAGTCAGCATTGATCAGCAGTGTGAATCGCTGAGCCCGGTGCGGAGGTCGGCGTGCTCACGGGACGGTGACTGTGCCTTCTGTGTGCCCTGCGTGGACATGAGGCGGAGGGCCAGGTCCCACCTGGTGGGAGCAGCAGTTACAGGTCCAGACGAAGGCAGTGGGTGCTGACGATGGATGGGGAGGCCCAGCATGGACTCACTCTCCACACGGTCCCTGAGGGAACCCTGGATGCAGTGTCCAGTCTCTAGTCTCTGTGGCTTCAGAATGTCCCCCCATTCCAGAGAGGGCTAGGCCTCGAACGAAGAAAGGACTGGGGCAACTCCCACCTCCCCCCACCAGGCTGGAGTCTGCCCGGGTTTGTCTGCCATCCCGGGTGAGAGGTCTGGTGGGCCAGGGGATGGTGGGTGGGTTTCCTACAGGGCTGTCCAGGCAGGAGTTCTCATTGGTGTTAACTTCACCCTCTCGGTAACAGTCCTGGACCTCAAAACTGGGGACCACCAGGCAAACAGCCAGCTCCATGTCCTCTGTGCTGTGGGTTCCTCTTTCCGGGTCTCAGTCTCCCTTCTGCGCAGGGAGAGTCTGGCAGCCACAGGCGCTGGATTGGAAAAATAAAAACGAGGAATGGGCGGGAGAGGGAGTGGGCAGGACACGGAAGCCCTCTGTTCCCCGGGAAACAGGTTCTGGTGGGATGGACATAAGAGGGTGTTGCGTGCACCCTGCCCATGAAAGGCGCTGCCACAGCACCAGGGAGTCAGCTCCAGAGCCGGGGCAACATGTGGGACCCCAGGGCCTGCTGGGGTGTGGCCAGGTGATGTCACGCTCAGCTGGACTCCCAGGAAGGAAATTCAAACCAATTTTGATGTCAGTGTTCCTGAGTCCTGGGTCCCTCTGGCCTGGAGAGACATGGCCCAGACATGGGTCCATTTGGCACATAGTGGGGTGTCGGGGGGAGGCGTTCACAGGTAATCTCTACGTGCCAAGGGCCCGGGGTCTGCACGCAGCCCCTGAGCTCCCCAGCCAGCCACTTTGCTTTTTTAGAAAAGCATTTTATGTGTCTGCACTGCCATGCAGAACACGCACTGCACAGAGTGAGGTGGGCCTTTCTGCTGGTTCAGAGCATCCCTCGTGGAGCCCCCATGACTTCCTTATGGGGGAGACCTGGCCCCACAGATGGCTGCCCCATGCCGGGAACTGGTGGCGTGTGACCCTGAGGGCAGGCAGAGCCAGGGAGCAGCCCCAGGGGGGACTCGGCCCAGGCACTGGGAGCCTGGGTGTGGCCTGGCGCTCGACGAAGGCTTTGAAGAGCGGTGGCAGGCTGCAGCCCTGGGCTGGCAGAGCAGGCTGAGTGTCCTGGCGGGTCTCACGCCCTGGGGAAGACACCTGGCGGAGGGCCGGTCCGCTGTGGGCGTTCCTGGCTCTGCTCCTGGGTCTGCAGCAGGTGGGGTGGAGGTGAGGGTGCAGGTGTGGCGTTCCCAGGAGCGCCGGCCCAGATGGACGCTTCCACAGCTCCCCCACCCTGGAGTCCCGGGGTGGGTCAGGCCTGACACGTCAGCTCGGGTCCCCTGCTCAGACTGGCTCCACGGAGCCCCTGAGGCCGATGGCTGGTCTGAACGTGTCTTTCTCGTTCTTCTTGGCCACCATTGCCCTGTGCCAGGCGGCCAGGAGGGCGTCCAAGGCCCTGCTCCCCAAAGGTGCCTACGTCAGCTTCGCCCTGGAGGCGACGGGCGCGGCCCAGCTGGGGGCCTGCTGCCTGGAGATGCGGATGCTGGCGGAGCTGGGCCCCTGGGCCGGGGGCTTCGGGCCTGACCTGCTGCTGACCCTGCTGTTCCTGCTGTTCCTGGCACACGGGGCCACCTTCGGCGGGGCCTCGGCCAACCCCACCGTGTCCCTGCAGGAGCTCCTCCTGGCCGAGGCCTCTCTGCCCGGCACGCTGCTCAAGCTGGCGGCCCAGGAGCTGGGCATGCGGGCGGCCTGCGCCCTGACCCGGCTCTACTGGGCCTGGGAGCTCAGCGACCTGCACGTCCTGCAGAACCTCATGGCGGAGCACTGCAGCTCGGCCCTGCGCACGACAGTCGCCCAGGGTACCCTGGTGGAAGGCGTCTGCGCCTTCCTCTTCCATCTGACCCTCCTCCGCCTCAGGAATAGCCCTCCCGTCTACCGAGTGCCAGCCGTGGCCCTGCTGGTCACCGTCAGCGCCTACACAGGTGAGACCTGGGCGTCCCTCCCTGCGTCTCTCAGAACCTCTGCCTCGGCGGCTGCCGGGCTGCCAGCAGCTGTGGGCAGGAAAGGGGCCGCCAGCTGAGGGGTCTGCGAGCCACAGAGACTGGGGAGGAAGGCCATTCCCTGGGAAGCAGGCGGTGGTACGACCGGTGGGGCTGGGCATGGCGTGGCAGGTGGGACCCCAGGCCCCTGTCAGGGCCTCCCTCCTGGCTCTGCCTCTCCACACTCTGAGCTCCTTCCAGAAGCCGAGCCAGCAGAAAGGCCCACCTCACTACATGCGGTGAGTGTCCTGCAGGGCAGCGTGGGCACGAAAATGCTTTTCTCAGGAAGCGAGGTGGCCGGCTGGGGAATCCAGGGGCTGTGCTCAGGGGCAGATGGGCAGCCGGCAGTCTCTCCAGGGGGGTGGGCCAGGCTCCAGTTGGCAAGCCCTGCGTCTTCTGTCACCCGTTCCTAGAGTGCCGGGTCCTGTCGTTTCTTCCTCGCCCAAGTCTCCACCTCCCTGTCGGCACCAAGAGCCTACTGAGGAGGCAGCAGACACTCCAACCCCCTTTGGGGTCACTGTTCCCACCTCCCCACCCCCCACCCCCCTGCACAGACAAACTTCCTGACCACATTCTCATGGGCCCCTCAGCCCCTGTGGGAGCCGTCCTGAGCCTCCCCTGGGCCCCACTCTGCGTCTGGCCCTTAGATGGAGGTCACCTAAGCTGAGCTCCCCTGTTGGACCTGCCCCCAGTGTGACGAGGCTTTTTCCACGAGAGCCAATGACCACAGACCTTACTTTCCAGCTGTTCCCGAGTTGGGGACGGAGCTGGGCCAGGGCACGGAGGAGCCAGGCTGGGCCTTGTGGTCTGTGGGATTTGCCCCTAGGAGGAGCCTGCTGAGTTGCACGTTCCCTCTGCCCCTGGCACCGGGACGGGGTAGGGTGGGACAGCAGCCCCTCTCAGGACGTGGCTTCGGAGCCCTGTGCTGGGTGTGGACAGGAGCCCTGCACTCGTCAAGCTCCCTGGGTAGCACACCGATGGCCGTGGCTGCGCTCAGTCCGCGGCAGCTGGAGGCTCCAGGCAGCTGGAGGCTCCAGGCGTGGGGAAGACACAGCAGGAAGGGGCTGAGGCCGAGCTCTCCAAGGTCTCCATGCCTGGGGTCCCCAGGGAGGGCAGAACAGCCCTGAGGGCCCACTTTCTGTGTCTGGGTACCTTGGCCACCAGCAGCCAGAAAGCTGCCACTGGGGCCCATGCACAGGTGGGGAAGTCAGGGCAGGGCTGAGCAGAGAGCTTGCCAGGGGCAGAGCTCTGCGGCCAGATGGCCTGAACACTCACCTGAGGTGGCACCCAGGAGCTCCTGTTCTCTGCACAGGACCCACTCAGGGAGCCTCCCACAGAGTCAGCACCACGGCCCACGCCTGGCCTCCACCTGCCGGCTTCAGGCTCCCTGCCCCCGAGGCCCAGACCTGCCCCGGAGGCCCCCGCTCACTGGGGTCTGCCTGGCCTGGGCTCAGAAACGCTGGCCCGGCTCTGGCTGCTCGTCCAAATCTCCCCTCCCTCAGGCCTGGGGTTGCTTTGTCCCAGGATCTCTTTGTCTCTGTCTGTCTGTCTTTACCTGCCTCCCGATCTTTCTGTCAGTCTCTCTGTCTGGGTGCCAAGAGCCCACCTAGGCCAGGGCACAGTCGGATTCAGGGTGGGGATTCCTGAGGGTGGCTCTGGTCCAGGGAGGGCCACCCGAGGCCTGTCTGTGCTTCCTCCACAGCCGGACCCCTCACCTCTGCCTTCTTCAACCCCACCCTGGCCGCCTCAGTGACCTTCCACTGCTCAGGGAACACCTTGCTGGAGTATGTCCAGGTGTATTGTCTGGGCCCTCTGACAGGTAAGGGCCGGCGGCGGGGGTCACTGGGGGTCCCTGGAGCTCCCAGGGGCAGAGGCAAGGCTAGCCCTGGGCGTGGCTCATGGTTGGGGAACAGGCCACACAAAGCATCCTGGCAGACCAGCCTGCAGGGTCCAGCTTTCTGATGGAAAGTCCATTCATGGGCTGCTTCCTCTGGGGAGGGGAGGGAGCCGGGTCAGGTTCCCAGGCTGGTGGTACCACCCCCTCCCCCCAGCCCAGGTCTGCAGGCCTCCCAGACCCAGGTCTGCAATCCCCCGCCCCCATCCTAGGGAGAGTCTGGCGTGTGAGTGCCCAGGTGTCTTGGGCTGCAAGAAGCCCAAGGGCCATGTCTGACCCTCGGTCTCCTGCAGGGATGGTGCTGGCCGTCCTGCTGTACCACGGCCACCTTCCCCGCCTTTTCCAGAGGAACCTGCTGTACAGCCAGAAGAATAAGTATCGAACCCCCAAAGGGAAGCCAGCCCCAGGGCCCGAGGGCGCCCAGACACCCGCCGAGGGTGGCCGAGGCCAGGAGCCTGGGCAGCGGCGGGTGGGGCAGCAGCCGCTGGGCTCCCTGTGGAGGCCAGGTCCCTGGCTGAGGGGCACGAAACCCACCGCCATGTCCTCCGCAGAAACCGATCGTCAATAAACCATCCCCAGCCCTGCCTGCCTCCCTGGCCTAGCAGAGGCCTCTGAAGAGGCGGAGTCTGGTTTCAGTCCCCACATCGTTCCACAAGGTCTGTCCCGCCTCTTCTTGACAGAGTCAGATCAAAGCTAAGACGCAGGAGGAAAGGCCAAAGTCCAGGAAGGCAACCCGAGCCTGGAAAGACCCAAAGGCAGAGTCTCTCATAGAGGGCTCCGGGCTGCCCTGCCCCGCCCCCACCCCAGCACCCAGGGAGCCCTGAGCGGCCAGGACACCCTGAAATCTGCCGGGAGGTTATGAATGGTGGCTGGAGCCTGAGGCTGCAGGGGCATGGGCCAGACAAAGGGACCCCCACCCTTTCATCCACCAGCACCCTGATCCTCAGGACAGCAGATCCTCAAAACCAGGTGAAGCCTGGCCAATCACAGGGCCTCCAGGGCAAATCCCCCACCCCCACCCCTCAGCCATTTCCCCCCCAGAGTGGACCTGGAATCTTTCACCCTAAGAGGGCAAAGGCCCCTCAGCTGGGGGTCCTGGAGCCCCATGCAGCCCAAGGCCCCACCCTATCATCCAGCGGAGGACAGGAGGGGGAACTAAGGACAGGTCCTGGTCAGCTTTTCCCAGGGTCGCCACCAAGGGGAGGTCCAGGAGAGAACCCCCCACCCCACTTCCCATAGCTCCCCAACCCAGCCTGGCAGTGAGGCTGCTATGACGGAATCCCAGCCTCCTCCCTTCCTTGGAGTGGCCCCTGCATTAGGGCCTGAGAGCCAGCCACGTGTCTCCAGAGGGCTGGGCAGAGGCTTCCAGAAAGAGACCCCTGAGCGCGTGTACAGGGGTGGTGAGGGCCACCAGGTCCCCTCAGAGGAGGGCCCGTGTGGGACCGGCAGGCGGTGCTTGGTGGGGGAGGGGGGCAGTCATTGCAGCAGCAGCACCCAGAGCAGAGGTGGCAGCCCCTGGAAGAAAGCGGGGTCCTCACGGGCCAGCACCAGGGCCCGAGGTGGGAGGCAGCTGGCATGTCTGTCCCCAAAGTCCCTCTGGTCTCTGCACAGCCACTTCCAGGACAGGAACCGCTAATGCTCAGGCAGTAAACATTACCAGTAAATTAGTACAAGAAAAACAGACACATGGACATTGCAATAAAGCCTATCAACCAGGAAATTCTCAGGATGATTGTAAAGCAACATCCATTAAGATTGGAAACACAAATTAAATTTAAGGAACTGCATTTGATGGAAAAGAATACAATGTTCATATAAAGTTTGATGAACCAATTACTGACATAGAAGTTAAAAGCTGTTTTTTTCTCTTTTTTAAAATATGTTTTTATTGATTTCAGAGAGGAAAGGAGAGGAAGAGAGAGATAGAAACATTGATGATGACAGGGAATCATTGATTGACTGCCTCCTCCACTGGGGACCGAGCCCACCACCCAGGCATCTGCCTTTGATCAGAATTGAACCAGGAACCCTTCAGTCGGCAGGCTGATGCTCTATCCACTGAGCCAAACAGGCTAGGGCCAAAGTTATTTTTTCCATATATTTGGAGATACAACGATACAATTACAAACAAGTGTTTTCAATTATATGTAAATCCTGAATCAGATTCTTATATGATCCCCACATTAGAAGAAGTCTCAGAGGGAACATTAATATGGCACTGTATAGATTTGCATTTCAAAACT